>NQII01007098.1:49563-90050 GCA_002778355.1 Clitarchus hookeri | reverse complement strand
AGGGGGGTGTTTACACATGTGAGGGGGGGTTTGCACGCGTGCATGTATGAGGGCCACACACACACACACGCATGCACAAGAAGGTGATCTTATAAGCCTACCTTTCATTTGAAAAAGAGTAGGCTAAAAATTATCATAACAAAATGTACAAAGGGACAAGAATTATCAATGCAAACATTACACAAAAACATATAATTTATACTAGAATGAAACCTATTAACAGAACAAATACTTACTCAATAAATCAATACATATTTATGACAAGAAAACTACTGTGGTGTTCGAAAGCAGATGTACAAATTCTGCAATACAGCAAATTACAGCCACTAAATGCTACAACCATCTTAATTCATAAAGAATCAGAACCTAAAGCAGGATCTCATATGGCTTGAGCTTCTTATGATTGTGAGGCCGAACATAGTTTGGGACTAGAGTTGCCAACTTTCTAGTATTGCATAAAATTTCCCATATTCTGGGGCTGTAAAAAAAAATGTACCGTAGTGAAGTGTTTTATCGTTATATAATTTTAACAACATTCAACAATAATTAAATGCTTTTCATTGTTGCATGTCGCAAAATACAGTATTGTTAAAGCCAAATAACTTTCCTCACTATTATGCTAGCNAAATGCTTTTCATTGTTGCATGTCGCAAAATACAGTATTGTTAAAGCCAAATAACTTTCCTCACTATTATGCTAGCATTGGGCATAACGGGGGGCATGGAAACTGCCAACTTTGGCCTCTGAAATACCCTAGTCACATTCACAACTTTAATCTTTGTTATGCTGTATTATTGTTTTTAAGTGATCGCGTTGGGCTGAACATGCCATAAGTAATACATAAGATAAAAAGGAAAGGAAATAAAAAGTTTAATAGTTTAGTAAATTACAATACAAAGGTAGAATAAAGAGAAGATTGTATTACTTATGTGGTGGAAGTACATTTTTTAATTAAACTTTTTTTTGTTAAGTGTGGGTGCAGTTTTTAAACTGTGACAGTATTTACACACAATCATTTATTACCAATGCATATTTTTCAGAATGTACTAAAACTGGTCGAACGTAACTCGGGAATCCAGGAGTGCATATTTGATCTGGTAAGCAATTAAAATATCTATGTGCTTCTATATTATCTACTATATGTAATGTAATAAGCTATATAGTATTTCAAAACGAAGAAAAAGTGTGTTAAGAGTACAAAATAACATACCAATGTTTCATTGTTCATTTTTCTTTACCATATCAGAAATGGATTTTCCCCCACAATACCAACGCAAAATGAAAAGTAAACAATTGCAGATGAATTTTGGATTTGCACTTTGAGAATTAGCATGTTTCTCTAATTGTATACATTCCACATTGTGGGCCCTAAATATTTATTTTCCCAATATAGTCAGTTAGCTAGTTTACTCGTCTACATAACACATTTGATGATGGATTACTTTAGGATGGTTTTGAAAAAATGATTTGTTTTGTGTTTTAACACTTGGAAAGTTGAGTGCACAACTTGACATTTGTCTGATCAGACATGTGCGCTCAAACCAGACCCATTCAAGAACTTCGAAGCAGCCTATGTAATCCCTCATCATGCAGTACTCAAAGAGGGCAGCGTTATGATTCAGTAAAGGCGGACAAGCCTAGCGAACAGCAGCGACGTGTTGGTATCCGGGCCAGGCGAAGAATCCCAAACACATTACAGTAATAATATTATAGTCTATAAACCACATCGGCGAAGCGCCAGCGGAGCTCCCCTTTTGGCGGCGCAGAATTTGGGGCAATTACGCCACCAGAAACTATATAATATGGCAACACTTTGCACGCGCGGTCTGCCAAGCCTGTCTGTCTGTGGACCCACGTCGAGATGAAGCCGTCAAGATGCAGCTTGGAGCGCCGCTCGTCGCTTTCCGACTCACCACTCAGCCTACGGCGATGGTATCATTCAGGTTAGTCATATCTTGTAATTGATTAGGACCTCCCTCGCCAATAGCTTATAATTACTGTAACTCCTAAAAAGTGTAGTAAATATCTGCTCTGTCTTCATAATTAACTTCAGTTCTTCCCTCATAATAGTATAAACCTTCTATAGTCCCTAGACACAAGTACAAAATATTAGAAACATAACAGCAGCTAAACAACTAAAGTTTGAGTAGTCTTTGATGGATTAGCAACAACTTCAACTTGTGTTTCATTGGATGACTTGCGCTATACTGGCCCTAAACTTCAAACAGACATTGTGGATATAATTTTAAAATTTCAAACCATACCTGTTGTTTTTACAGCAGATATTTGCAAGATGTACCGCCAAATTCAGATCCATCTAGATGATCGCAAGTACCAGTGTATGCTATGGTGCCACTCTACAGAAGAAAATGTGTTGACCAGTTGAACACAGTCACCTATGGACCTGCATCACCACCTTACCAGGCTTTGAGAACTTTACAGCAGTTGGCACTTGATGAAGCTCATAGATTTCCTCGAACAGCGCAAGTACATATTAAGAGATGTCTTTGTTGATGGCATAGTTACTAGGGCCAACTCTGTAGAAGAGGCTTAACAACTGAAGTTGGAGCTTATGTCTTTGACTAGAACAAGGACATTTTTGAACTAAGAAAATAGCCCTGCAACAATCCCACTGTCTTAGAAGATATGCCATTTGAGCAACGTGAGGTTCTCAGAAGCTTTGACCACAACACAAGTCCAGCAATTAAAGTGCTGGTGTTCACTGGTGTCTCATAACAGATGAGTTCACTATAACGAAGACTCATGTACCGCCACTGTGGAAGACATTGCGGCTTATATGGTCAGAGTTAATGTCCCCCAGGCACCGACTATANTCATGTACCGCCACTGTGGAAGACATTGCGGCTTATATGGTCAGAGTTAATGTCCCCCAGGCACCGACTATAAGGTACGTGGAGGTTGCAGGTTTGGTAATGAGGTAGACTATGACTGTGGTATTTTGAAGTATGAATATATTGTCTCGTGTNAAATGCTTTTCATTGTTGCATGTCGCAAAATACAGTATTGTTAAAGCCAAATAACTTTCCTCACTATTATGCTAGCGTTGGGCATAACGGGGGGCATGGAAACTGCCAACTTTGGCCTCTGAAATACCCTAGTCTCATTCACAACTTTAATCTTTGTTATGCTGTATTATTGTTTTTAAGTGATCGCGTTGGGCTGAACATGCCATAAGTAATACATAAGATAAAAAGGAAAGGAAATAAAAAGTTTAATAGTTTAGTAAATTACAATACAAAGGTAGAATAAAGAGAAGATTGTGTTACTTATGTGGTGGAAGTACATTTTTTAATTAAACTTTTTTTTGTTAAGTGTGGGTGCAGTTTTTAAACTGTGACAGTATTTACACACAATCATTTATTACCAATGCATATTTTTCAGAATGTACTAAAACTGGTCGAACGTAACTCGGGAATCCAGGAGTGCATATTTGATCTGGTAAGCAATTAAAATATCTATGTGCTTCTATATTATCTACTATATGTAATGTAATAAGCTATATAGTATTTCAAAACGAAGAAAAAGTGTGTTAAGAGTACAAAATAACATACCAATGTTTCATTGTTCATTTTTCTTTACCATATCAGAAATGGATTTTCCCCCACAACACCAATGCAAAATGAAAAGTAAACAATTGCAGATGAATTTTGGATTTGCACTTTGAGAATTAGCATGTTTCTCTAATTGTATACATTCCACATTGTGGGCCCTAAATATTTATTTTCCCAATATAGTCAGTTAGCTAGTTGACTCGTCTACATAACACATTTGCTAATGGATTACTTTAGGGTGGTTTTGAAAAAATGATTTGTTTTGTGTTTTAACACTTGGAAAGTTGAGTGCGCAACTTGAACATGTCCATGTGGTAGAGTTGACATTTGTCTGATCAGACATGTGCGCTCAAACCAGACCCATTCAAGAACTTCGAAGCAGCCTATGTAATCCCTCATCATGCAGTACTCAAAGAGGGCAGCGTTATGATTCAGTAAAGGCGGACAAGCCTAGCGAACAGCAGCGACGTGTTGGTATCCGGGCCAGGCGAAAAATCCCAAACACATTACAGTAATAATATTATAGTCTATAAACCACATCGGCGAAGCGCCAGCGGAGCTCCCCTTTTGGCGGCGCAGAATTTGGGGCAATTACGCCACCAGAAACTATATAATATGGCAACACTTTGCACGCGCGGTCTGCCAAGCCTGTCTGTCTGTGGACCCACGTCGAGATGAAGCCGTCAAGATGCAGCTTGGAGCGCCGCTCGTCGCTTTCCGACTCACCACTCAGCCTACGGCGATGGTATCATTCAGGTTAGTCATATCTTGTAATTGATTAGGACCTCCCTCGCCAATAGCTTATAATTACTGTAACTCCTAAAAAGTGTAGTAAATATCTGCTCTGTCTTCATAATTAACTTCAGTTCTTCCCTCATAAAAGTATAAACCTTCTATAGTCCCTAGACACAAGTACAAAATATTAGAAACATAACAGCAGCTAAACAACTAAAGTTTGAGTAGTCTTTGATGGATTAGCAACAACTTCAACTTGTGTTTCATTGAATGACTTGCGCTATACTGGCCCTAAACTTCAAACAGACATTGTGGATATAATTTTAAAATTTCAAACCATACCTGTTGTTTTTACAGCAGATATTTGCAAGATGTACCGCCAAATTCAGATCCATCTAGATGACCGCAAGTACCAGTGTATACTATGGTGCCACTCTACAGAAGAAAATGTGTTGACCAGTTGAACAGTCACCTATGGACCTGCATCACCACCTTACCAGGCTTTGAGACCTTTACAGCAGTTGGCACTTGATGAAGCTCATAGATTTCCTCGAACAGCGCAAGTACATATTAAGAGATGTCTTTGTTGATGGCATAGTTACTGGGGCCAACTCTGTAGAAGAGGCTTAACAACTGAAGTTGGAGCTTATGTCTTTGACTAGAACAAGGACATTTTTGAACTAAGAAAATAGCCCTGCAACAATCCCACTGTCTTAGAAGATATGCCATTTGAGCAACGTGAGGTTCTCAGAAGCTTTGACCACAACACAAACCCAGCAATTAAAGTGCTGGTGTTCACTGGTGTCTCATAACAGATGAGTTCACTATCTATTACAGCACGAGACATCTTGTCAACCACTGCAAGGCTCTTTGACCCCTGTGGCTGGGTGTCTCCAGTTATAGCGTGGGTAAAAATTTTGCTGCAGACTTTGTGGATGCTGGGTTTAAAGTGGAATCAGCCAGTTCCCGAAGAAATAACACATCATGGGTAAGTTTCAGAACTTCGTTAACTTTCCTTACTGAGGTGCGGATTTCACGAGGTGTCAATTTAAATGATGGGTGCAATTTTTTGATTCATGGTTTCTGTGATGCTTCTGAAAAGGTATATGCTGCTGCGATATATCTTAAGACTTGTTGATGCTTGTGGTGCTGTCTCAATGCATCTGGTAGCTGCAAAATCAAAAGTTGCCCCCTTGAAAACCTTACCCGTTCCTAGATTGGCGTTTTCAGGTGCTATGCTGCTAGCACGGTTGTGGCACAATATGTAAATAACATGCTTGACACCTAATCATACAAATTTACTGTTCACATGTGGTCACTCTCTCTTCAACTGTACTGTCATGGCTAAAATCACCACCACACAAGTTCAAAGCATTTGCGGAAAATCACGAAGCAGAGATTCAATCTTTACACCATCAAGTGTATGTCGTTATGCTCCTTCCATCTGTCACNGGAAAATCACGAAGCAGAGATTCAATCTTTACACCATCAAGTGTATGTCGTTATGCTCCTTCCATCTGTCACCCAGCAGATTTAACATCTCGAGGGGTGTTTCCAGACTTACTGGTTGAGAGTTCTCTTTGGTTTCATGGTCTGACTGGCTGGCAGTTTCGGACACAATCTGGCCTGTGAACAAGTTTGAGAAGCCTGATGTAAAGGAGCTTCCTGAATGCAAACCAGTGCAAACTCAGGTCTTAGCAGTTCGAGAGATTAGGAATGAACTGATGAATGTTGTTCAAAACATTTTCTTCTTTTTCAAAGCTCAAGCAAGTAAATGAATGGCTCAGAGCCAAGAATACATCCACAAGGCAACTTCACTGCAATCATACAATATTGAGCTTTGAGGAAATANTGAATGGCTCAGAGCCAAGAATACATCCACAAGGCAACTTCACTGCAATCATACAATATTGAGCTTTGAGGAAATAAAGTCAGCAGTTGTATTTTGGATCAAGGCTGTACAGATGCACTACTTTTCAGAGAAGCGTAAACTTCTCAAGCACGATGAATGTACTGCTGGTCCGCGGAGCTCGCATCTGTTCCTTGATCCCCATAGAGTCTTCAGGGTGGGCTGCNTGAATGGCTCAGAGCCAAGAATACATCCACAAGGCAACTTCACTGCAATCATACAATATTGAGCTTTGAGGAAATACAGTCAGCAGTTGTATTTTGGATCAAGGCTGTACAGATGCACTACTTTTCAGAGAAGCTTAAACTTCTCAAACACGATGAATGTACTGCTGGTCCGCGGAGCTCGCATCTGTTCCTTGATCCCCATAGAGTCTTCAGGGTGGGCTGCNACACGATGAATGTACTGCTGGTCCGCGGAGCTCGCATCTGTTCCTTGATCCCCATAGAGTCTTCAGGGTGGGCTGCTGACTGCAAAATTCAGCATTGCCTGAAGAGACCAAACATCCAATGTCGCTTCCTGCAAAATGTCATCTATCGTCAACTACTACCATGTCACCTACCTTCATGCTGGTCCTCAATCAACCCAGTCCCTCATCCAGANATGTCATCTATCGTCAACTACTACCATGTCACCTACCTTCATGCTGGTCCTCAATCAACCCAGTCCCTCATCCAGAAGCAGTTTTATGAGAAAGTTGTCTGTGGTCAGGTTCTTACAAGTTCAGCCATTTCTGAAAATTGGTGTGGACTTTACAGGCCCTTTCCTTCGAAGCCCACTAAAACACGCAAGGCCCCAGTCAACAAGAGCTGCTTGTGTCTTTTTATGTGCATGTCAAGCAGGGCAGTACATTGGGAGCTTGCATCATCATTGTGTACAGATGCCATTCTAGCTGCTTCGCATATGTCTGTATCTTTGAGAGGAACACACAAAGGTACAAACTTTATTGGTGCTAACAGACACCTCAGGGAAGTGCACAAAGCACTCTTCACAGAACCAGCATGGCAGGCACTGAAGGAACATATTTCTGACATGAATATTGTGTGGCATTTCAATCCCCCAGCTGGCCCTCAGTTTGGCGGTTTGTGGGCGGCAGCAGTACATTCTGCCAAACTGCATATGAAGCGCGTTATTGGAGAGCAAATACTCAATTTTGAAGAACTAGCCACACTTTTTGCTGAGATCACTGCCGTTCTAAACTCAAGACCATTGTGCCCTCTCTTTAATGATCTTTCAGAGTTTGATGCTCTCACCCCAGGACATTTTTTGATTGGCACTCCTCTCGCTGGCCTACCAGAGCAAGATTTCTCACATCTGGTTGAGAATCATCCGGATCAGTGGCAGTTAATAAGAAAACTAAAGCAATCTATCTGCAAACGCTGAAGCTGCGGATATCTCCACACATCAAATCAGAGACTTCNGAATATCTCCACATCAAATCAGAGGCTTCAGTGGAATGTAGAAATCCCCAATTTGGAAAAGGACGCTTTAGTGCTGTTGAAGGATTTGAACTTACCCCCGTAAAATGGAAACTTGCCAGACTCTTAAGATTTTATTTAAGTGTTTATCCAACAAATGTTACAAACAAATTTTGGAAAATGCTGGTATATGTGTTATATGAAATGTGAAGTATAATAGGTTTCAACAACTTTTGCAACTTGTGAAGACTTGGCCCCCTCCAAATGGAAATCCTGGCTACGCAACTGGTATAACCTACGGTATTTTTTCTTCCAGTGCACATAAGTTGGTGCCATCTATTTTAAAGCAGATTAATTAGACATTGAAATCACACTAAATAATGGCTGTAGTTGCAACTAATATTTTGTTGTTGTATATGTTCAGAGAATATGTTGACTGATGTATAATACTGACATTCGCACATTACAGATAGTATTTAATACTGTTCTTTGTTACAACAGTTTCCCTTTATCACTTAAATGGGGTCAGATGAAGTGCAATGAGTTCTTGGCAGTGTCCCTTATGGCAAATAAGAAAAAGTTGGTAACCCAATTTGGGGCAAGATTTTACAACCCAAAATTTTTACAAAATCAAATGTACACTTAAATTTTTTTTTGTAAACTTTTTAAATGATTATTTAAAAAAATTAAATGAGTAAGATAAAGGCGTACATTTGAAATTTTACACTGCATACCTTGAATCCTTGTGCAACTCAACACCAGTTGCCTCCTGGTTCGGTTCAATCACTCTGTCGTCCGCGACTCTGTACGTCTCCTTACGTTTGCGCAGCGTCTCCGGAGCCCTGTATACAAATGCCTGCAAGCTGCCCTCGCCTAGTTCCTTCTTGACGGCCTTGGCAGTCTGCGACACAGTCTTGAATGCAGCTGACTTGCCTAGCTGCTGGCTTTTTTCTGAAATGGACTCCGCAGCACCGCGGGCCGACTTCCCCAGCTCCTCTGTTATTTGGCCTGCATTTACAAGAACTCGCTTACAAAATGTTGTTCACGACTTTTTGAAGATACAGTAATACACCATTAAGAAGTTTCCTGCTTGAGAAGTTTATATAATTTGATACCTGTTATATAAACACCCGTATAATTTGACCCTCTTTAGAAGAGTTCTTGGTTAATAAGCCTACATTTTTCACTCCCTTCAGAAACCCCTTTAAACCGTTTTATTGTATATACTATAACTTTATTTTGATTTACCTCCACGTATTAAATAAAACTCCAGCAATAGCAAGTGCCCTGGCAGTTCATGAGTAATTTTTTTGCTTGCGTAAAAACAGTAAAATAGATTTACATAACAACATTATTTTTTATTCTACTCTGACCTAAATTTCCTGGACATACTAGTTAGATGGCTATATATCTGCAAGAGTCCTCCACTTAGTGAAGATTATGTCAGAGTGTACAAGAAACTTTTTTGGGAATATGACATGAGATAATATTTTAAAATTAATTCAACACATATCACATTATATGCTACTGCTTCTACCAAAAATTATNTAAAACAACCAATTTATATAGTGCTTCAGTGCTAAAAGCAAGACAAAACCTTTTTCCATATATATTTTTTTATAACCAATTGAACATGTAACTCCTAGGGTGATTTTTCAAAGGTTCTTTTCAAAAGTATCGAAGATATCGTGAATGGATTATATTAACTATCGTATGTGTTTTGCAGTGAGTCACATCACTATGAACTATGGGAATGTAAACACTGGAAAGGCAGTGCGAGGCAAGGTGGCGGATGTGTTATATGCGAGAGTGTGTGTCGCTAACACGTGTTGTCTCGATCGAGCAAACAAAATGTGAATCCAAGTCGTAATCGTTGAACAGTGTCATTAAGACCTTTGTAGAGAACATATGAATATTGCTTATTAATTGTGGTAGATAAAAAACAGGGTAATTAAAGAATATTTTTTGGTAAATAAATTTGTATTCTACTATAACTATTATTTTTTCAGTTTTAAAAATATTTGGTGTTAAACATTCATAGTTACATTTTGTTAACGTCAATTATTAATTTTCTCATAAAAAGTGTAGACTCTTAAGATTTTATTTAAGTGTTTATCCAACAAATGTTACAAACAAATTTTGGAAAATGCTGGTATATGTGTTATATGAATTGTGAAGTATAATAGGTTTCAACAACTTTTGCAACTTGTGAAGACTTGGTCCCCTCCAAATGGAAATCCTGGCTACGCAACTGGTATAACCTACGTTATCTTTTCTTCCAGTGCACATAAGTTGGTGCCATCTATTTTAAAGCAGATTAATTAGACATTGAAATCACACTAAATAATGGCTGTAGTTGCAACTAATATTTTGTTGTTGTATATGTTCAGAGAATATGTTGACTGATGTATAATACTGTCATTCGCACATTACAGATAGTATTTAATACTGTTCTTTGTTACAACAGTTTCCCTATATCACTTCAATGGGGTCAGATGAAGTGCGATGAGTTCTTGGCAGTGTCCCTTATGGCAAATAAGAAAAAGTTGGTAACCCAATTTGGGGCAAGATTTTACAACCCAAAATTTTTACAAAATCAAATGTACACTTAAATTTTTTTTGTAAACTTTTTAAATGATTATTTAAAAAAATTAAATGAGTAAGATAAAGGCGTACATTTGAAATTTTANTTTTTTTTGTAAACTTTTTAAATGATTATTTAAAAAAATTAAATGAGTAAGATAAAGGCGTACATTTGAAATTTTACACTGCATACCTTGAATCCTTGTGCAACTCAACACCAGTTGCCTCCTGGTTCGGTTCAATCACTCTGTCGTCCGCGACTCTGTACGTCTCCTTACGTTTGCGCAGCGTCTCCGGAGCCCTGTATACAAATGCCTGCAAGCTGCCCTCGCCTAGTTCCTTCTTGACGGCCTTGGCAGTCTGCGACACAGTCTTGAATGCAGCTGACTTGCCTAGCTGCTGGCTTTTTTCTGAAATGGACTCCGCAGCACCGCGGGCCGACTTCCCCAGCTCCTCTGTTATTTGGCCTGCATTTACAAGAACTCGCTTACAAAATGTTGTTCACGACTTTTTGAAGATACAGTAATACACCATTAAGAAGTTTCCTGCTTGAGAAGTTTATATAATTTGATACCTGTTATATAAACACCCGTATAATTTGACCCTCTTTAGAAGAGTTCTTGGTTAATAAGCCTACATTTTTCACTCCCTTCAGAAACCCCTTTAAACCGTTTTATTGTATATACTATAACTTTATTTTGATTTACCTCCACGTATTAAATAAAACTCCAGCAATAGCAAGTGCCCTGGCAGTTCATGAGTAATTTTTTTGCTTGCGTAAAAACAGTAAAATAGATTTACATAACAACATTATTTTTTNGCCCTGGCAGTTCATGAGTAATTTTTTTGCTTGCGTAAAAACAGTAAAATAGATTTACATAACAACATTATTTTTTATTCTACTCTGACCTAAATTTCCTGGACATACTAGTTAGATGGCTATATATCTGCAAGAGTCCTCCACTTAGTGAAGATTATGTCAGAGTGTACAAGAAACTTTTTTGGGAATATGACATGAGATAATATTTTAAAATTAATTCAACACATATCACATTATATGCTACTGCTTCTACCAAAAATTATTACAAAACATACTAAACTTTTGCACAACACTCAAATATCAGAAGATGCCAACACAAGATCAATTTAAAATTAATTATTTCACTTGGGATTCTACTGTTTGCTTACAGCGGCAGTAACTCTTTATGCTTGAACTAAGAACTATATTTAACTATAGTTATTTTCAAATACAAAAGTATTACTGTATGAAATATTTGAGCTTCTTTTGATGGAAGTTTCAAGAAATATTTCATCTCCTATTCCAAAGCCATCATATAACCCAGTCTCCACCCCATTCCAGAAGTGTAGAAAAACTGGTTAATTTAACTGTTCTTTACTATGTCAGAGAAATATTAGGCACATATGCCATCCAAACTAACTCAAGAGTTTAAGAATTTTTCGGGGCAGGGATGTAAACCTAAGGGAATCAAATATTATAGTATTTTTTACAATTACAGTACAAATGATTTTTATTTATGTATAATAAAAAAAAAATTCACAATTTTTTTTTTTAATGTTCCAGCCAGCTATATACTTTTTACTGATATGAAGTAATTAAAAATACTGCAGCAGCACATACTCTCTGTCTCATGTAACTTGGCAAGATTTTGACAGTTCGACAAAAGTAGCGCTAATATTTACTTTTTGTTTATGTATCCTTTGGCCTTCAGCTGGTAACACGCTGCCAGCTAATCCACTTCCCATTGTTAATGCTAAACAAATTTTAAGGTATTTATAGATTGACATCTGTCTAATAAAAATTTGTAGATTATAAAAGTAAAAATAGAAAACCTTGCAAAAAATGAAATATTTGTCAACTCTTTTTTTATTTATTACAGACAATGAATTTGGGTTAACATCTGCAAGACGGTAATTGTAGTTCTTATCACACTTTGGATGTTACAGCTAATATGTTAAGACTGAAAATAAAAGTAATTCGGGAAACTAGCTTGACAATGCACTTTTCATTCGCCAACAAACAACTTACCAACAACTTTCGCAAAGCAGTTATTCTGCTATTACTGATACTAAAGAGCTCGAGTTAGAAATGTGTGACATAGAATAACATAAGAATTGCTTCAAAACTACCCACGCAGATCCCACTTTCTTTGTTTTATTAATACAGAATAGTAACAACACAAAAAGAACAATTATACAGGGCTCGCAGACAAATAAAACCAATGGTATCTGTTTGCAAATTTGTTATTTTACACAAGAAAACTATATTTTTTCTGACTGGTTGTAATTCAGGAGCTGGCTAACAGATAGCACGGAAGGGCATGTGAGCAGAGCGTGTTCTTCAACAGGTAGCAGCACGTTAGCCAGCCTCTTGATTCCGTCATTCTAAAAGTTTACTTTTCTCATATTACTGGCTCAAAACGACAAGAGTTTGAAATATATTTAGTAAAATATTTGGGGGGAAAAAAAAAAAAAAAAAAATTTCAACAATACCCTGCAATATTTCTGTAGGCTTTTGGAATTAATATCAAGCATGTATGGAAGGTGTGGAGAGTGGGGATATGACGTAAAAAGAACTCCCAATGTTTGAAGTTGCATTTTATTTGAATACGGACAGTTTTAATGGACATTTCATTTTGAACACATACATTACTACTTTAGCACAAAGTTTAGTTTGTAACACTAATAACATCCAGTTTGTGATCATGTTAAATAAAATATATTACTTCATCTAGGAACCCTATCTTATCCACGTATTTTCTGCTTGTTTGATGTGCGTTGGCAGTGCAGTCAGAATAGCTAACATAATATTAATTTTCATTCGTTCATGCATCAGCTGATACAGGATGCTTTAAATGGCACATTGTTTATTTTGTATACGTCAAGTTGCCACTCACTAACTGTCACAATCTTGCCAAGTTATATGAGAGAGAGTACAGTTATGGATTTATTCTTCCACAAACTATACAGGTTGATTCTTAACAACAGGTACAAACGCTGTGAAGTGATTCTTTATGCAAAATGAGATAGAAAACATCATGCGAGAGTGCCATGTCATTGTCCAACAAATGCGTGCAACTCTTGGGCGTATCATAAGGTGACCAGATTTATAAACTTACAAAACTGGACATTTTACAAAATTTTCCTTAAAAAAAAAAACAGGACAAAACAGAGCACTTGAATAACAAACAGCATAAGCATTTCTTCTAAGTCTTACAGTTCCAGTTCAATATTGGGCAGACTTCATCTATTGTGACGGCATCCCATCTATCACAGAGCACCTACACTAAAGAATACCCACGCCATACACTGTTGGTACTAAGTGAACTACATGGATGATCATCGCTGATGTGGACGGGGCCTAGCTTGGTGTGAGTGCCCCGTCGGACTGTTGGTATGCCCTGCCGAGGTGACCAGCAGGCAGGCTATAGTTATACTGGTGTGCCGGCCCATTGCCAAGTTGTTCGTCGCTTTGCCCCCCTCTCCTCTCATCACTGGGTGTGTCCAGAACCGTTGGCGGCACGAGCAGCTTTGGACGTCACCATAGGGTGCTCTATGCAATATTAATGTTGGAAAACCTTCCAGAGGGACTCGATCACAATGCTCACTTGTGACTGCTGNGCTGAAAATGATTCTTGATTGCCAAGTGTTGGGACTCTATAAGAGCTAACTGATATATGACATTTAAAATTAATGTTCAGGATTTTATTTTCCAACATGGCAGAATAAAGAGGTTTTTAATATAATTTGATGCGTCCCGCGTCCAGACAGATATTTTTCGTCAGAAGGCACACACTGTCGAAACGCGCAGGCTGGCTACCGCAATAAATACTAAGGATTTGGCGAGCGTGCTAGAAGAATGGCGCCAGGATTCCAAGGCGGAATGAACACGTAGTGTAGGGGCCACATGCGGAGGAANTTACGCCGAGAGCAGAATCAATACCTACTCATACGCCATAGCACTGGGGAGGTATCAGTGTATATATTTATTGCAAATAATAAGTAGCTCCAGCATTCCAAGTTAGGTTCAAATAGGTTAGTAGTTCCTGAGATATACTGTAAAAAGTATTTTTTTCTTTCAAATTTGAACAATATTTAAAAAAATGGCCTGACCATAGAGACTTTCATTTAACATATATAATTTTTGGAGTATCCATTGTCAGCGTACCAAATTTTGTTTGAATAGTGTATAATTGGTTGACAGTTACAGCATAGTAAAATAAAATATTTATAAAACTGCCATTTGAAAATGTGCCTAATTTTCTTTAATTGTGTACCCTATCATGTTAGGTGACCTATCACGGAAAGTATTTATATGTCTGAGTTGGCGGGAATCGGTTGAGTATCTGGGGATATGATGCAGTTTATTGTTTCAGGCAACACTATCTTACAAAATAGTCTACATAAAGATATGTTGTACCGTAATTAATGTTAGCTTAAGATATTATCAGCGTACAAATATTGGGTTAAATAGTTGGTTTGGCAAATGTGGCACTCTTGTCATAAATANATAAATGAAGAAGCCATTATGAAGGTGCCTGATACAACTAAATCATGTAATTATTAATGACCTATAGCATCACTACTTATATGGCAAATATGACAGTAACTGTTTGAGTAATTCTATAAATATTATGTAAAAGCATTATTTTTCTATTTGCGACGTCCCAAAGTGGAAGACCATGGGGGATTAAAGTTAACATCGGCTGAACATTTCATGATAAATATCATAGCACCAATAATTCATAGCTACCATTTTGAAAAACAAATTATCAGGTACGGAATCAACTATGAAACTAAGCTATCCTTATAAGTTGATCGAGTCAGCAGTGAATAGTTTCGAAAGTTTCACTTAAGTACGCACGCGCAAGCACACACACCACTCACTAAAAGTATGTACTTTTAGTCAAGACATGCACTCACAGGCTGGAAGGCTATCACATAAGTTTATCTTTCGCCGACCTCCGTAGTGTACTTGGCTACATACCAACTTACGGCGCGAGGAATTTTTTATGAATCTTGGGTAAGGCACCGGTGTCTTTTTATTTGCTTTGAATTTCTAATAAATTATTACGAATATTGAATATTCGACACTTACTGGATTGGATGTTAAATTGTTTGATGCCAAATTACATTCAGGCTGTAAATTTCTTAAAGAAATTTATGCCAGAATAATAATAATAAAAGCCTATCTTTCCTTGGGAAGGTAGGTTGAAAATGGAGGGGAACAAATGCAGCTTCTGCAACTCCTGTAGTTATGCAAAAAATTCTCAGGAACAGGAACTTTGTGTATTACAGAAAAATCATGATTAGTCTGCAGACTCTATTCAAAGGTTGCATTAATGTATTTTTTTGTAATACTTATTAGGTGATTATCTATGTATTTCTGTATCACAGAACAATTTTTTTTTATGTTTATAATTTTGCAAAAATTTATCTACATGGTTTTGTTAGATTAATATAAATTTAATATTTTTGTAATATCTTAAGTTTTTTTTGAATCTTCATTTTTTTTAAATAATTAAAACAATTTTTTTTAGGGATTATGGCTAGTTTTAGGTTTTTTCAGTTTCCCGTTTTTTGTACAATTTTTAACGATTTTCCAATGTTTCCACAGGGATATTTAGAGATTTTTCTGCGATTTACATGGATTCTCTGAGATTTTCAATGATTTTCTGAGATCAGGGAATTTATATTGATTTAAAGGGATTTTCTTGTGATTTGCAAGGATTTTCTGCGATTTTTAGGGATTCTCAGTGATTTTTTTTCCATTGTGTAAACCGATTTTCTTAGGTGGTTGCCCCCTCGGGTGGAGTACATGAAAAAATNGGCCTGCACTGAACTCTGCTACATAAACTTTCTACCAACAAATTACAAGGTAACTATTTAGTATCACTGTTACAGCGTGATAAAAAGTCTGTACACAACTTTGTGCATAGCTGCAATACATGTATGCCAATAGGCAGACATCTTAAAGAGTAGAAATATTTCATGTCTCTTGTACCTATGAATTTGGCATAGTGCTACAGTAGAACCCGCTTATAAGGTTCCCGTTTAAAGGGTTTTCCCGCCTATAATGCAGAATTTTTCTAGCCCCGAATGTTTCTCCATAAGAAGAATAACAAACATTCCCGGAAATAATGTTTTCATTTTCCCGCGAATAAGGCAAATTGTGAAGGAAGCGCACTGGGAAAAGAAAACCTCAATGGAAAAGATTCTCAACTTACACAGCTTTTCAAACAAAGTTTGTAGTTTTTATCCCAAGCTCCACCCTGCTGAGATAATCTACCAGCTTGACATTGACGCGGGTCAGTGAGCCTGCAAAGGGGAGGAGTGAATGTTTTTACAGCCGCCCGGGCAGGTAGGCATGGCTGGGACTGTGGAATGTGCCGCCCGGTGGTGGGCGCCCCTCCCCCTTCTCATCCATCTGATACTGGCGGTGGCCCATGGTGATGTGTTTCACATAGATGTCATGGCCCGCTTTCTTTGTCTCTTCTTTTTCTCTCCCCACCCCCCTCCTTGTACACTCTTTTGTTAGGCTAACAAAACGTCATGCCCGACACACACCAGTGGAAGGCAATAGGCGGATGACGTGACAGACCATAACATAACACAAATACAGTGTGGATTTTCTGCCTCGAAAAATTAATGTTTCTGTGCCTTTCTAATTTTGACATGTGTAACCATCTCATAAATGATCACGTGCCATGGGGATGGGGGGTGTTGGGCTGCCGTGTGTACCACACCACAGCTGATATAGTCTTTTTGGTAGAACTTCACACTTACCTTGTAAGCAGTGAAAGTGACTCAACTATCTTGCTCTGAGGCCCTAATACCACCACCATCTAGCAAGTTTACTATCTAGCCTGACATTGACATCACTGTGTGGTGGTGGTGCCAAATGGGACTGGATATATGGAGTATNTATATATATTTTTTAATCCTTCAGCTCCGATTGTTCTTCGAAATTCCTTCGCATGATGCAAGCTTCACTTCGACTTTGCTTCAAATTTAAAAAACGACCTTCGCACATGCTCAGTTAATATTTATGTAGTGAAAATTAATTCATCCTTGAAACAGTTTTNCCTTCGCACATGCTCAGTTAATATTTATGTAGTGAAAATTAATTCATCCTTGAAACAGTTTTGATGAAAAATTAAAGTGAGTGCCTCTAAGAAAAGAAAAACATTTTCATTAGCTGAAAAGTATTAGAATTAGTTCGTGCACCTGTCATTAGCCGGTAGAACACGCACAGCAATTCCTCGCAATTTGGAAATCCCAGTGACTACTCTGAACCGAATCATTGATGCAACCAGGAGACAAACTNAACATTTTCATTAGCTGAAAAGTTAATCTTAATCAAGCACATGGACAGTAATCCCGGTAGAACACGCACAGCAATTCCTAGGAATTTGGAAATCCCAGCGACTACTCTGAACCGAATCATTGATGCAAACAGCAGACAAACTTCCATGAAAGATTTTATGTTACGTATTTTGCTTGTAGACAATTTTGTGTGCTTTGGTACCAGGAGACAAACTGCCACGAACAATTTTGCTTGTTTTGCATGTACAGTAATCTTTTGCTCGTATACTAATTTTATGATTTCCCAACCAGGAGATAAAATTTCTTAAAAGATAATGTATTTAAAAGAAATATTTGTTTTGTTCATTATGTAAAGTTGTGTGTTTATTACGGTGCATAATTTTATATCTTTTGGTGTCCAGATTCTTGAATTTTTGTGTTTCCCTCTTATAGTGTTTTCCTGCTTATAGTGTCACTTTCTTGTGGACCCCTGAAGAACCTTATAAGAGGGTTCCACTGTANCCCCTGAAGAACCTTATAAGAGGATTCCACTGTAGTTCACATAATCAAATTGCAGGTTATTAATTTCTGTTTCAGATGTGTAGTTCAAATATAAATAAATTTAAAAATAATTTTATTTCCCAACTCTTTTTTGCAGCTGGGCGGCGTTAAGATCATAAGATGTAATGAGTTTCCAGGGCTGCCAACTGCACATATTTATGCTTATAACAATCTCAAAGGGCCACCTAATCTACATAGCGTATTTTCATTGGGTCCACAGCAATACTAAAGTTTAAATGTGGCAACATACTATATAAAAAAAAAACTTAACCATGAATGAACACTTATCATAGTGTTCACATGGTGCCAGAGACCTGCAGGTGATTCAGTGCATACACCTTCATGATAATCAAGTGTCGTGTGAACAGGGCCAAAGACAAAACCAATCCAAATAAAATACCTGCTTTCTTAGCAATGTCAGATTTGCTTACATCTTCTAACGCCTCGTGNTGCATACACCTTCATGATAATCAAGTGTCGTGTGAACAGGGCCAAAGACAAAACCAATCCAAATAAAATACCTGCTTTCTTAGCAATGTCAGATTTGCTTACATCTTCTAACGCCTCGTGCATCTTTTCCTTAATGGTACCTAATTTTTCTTTCAAGACTTCAGAACCTTTAGATGCTTCAGACTCCACAGTTTCAAACTTTTGCCTGAAACAGAATACAAATATATTTGCCTTCTTCAAAAACAAAATGGTTTAAAATTTAATACTAAACTCATGTTCACACACTTAGAATGNACAAATATATTTGCCTTCTTCAAAAACAAAATGGTTTAAAATTTAATACTAAACTCATGTTCACACACTTAGAATGTCGTCTGCTTAACCAGTTTCAAAAAAAATATATGTAAAAAAAATCGAATGGACTCCATTCTCTTTTTAGAGTGTAAAATTACTTCCTAACTTTTTGAACACATCAGAAGANAAAAAAAAATCGAATGGACTCCATTCTCTTTTTAGAGTGTAAAATTACTTCCTAACTTTTTGAACACATCAGAAGAGCATTGTTTCTGAACTGAAGGTACGACATATCTGGTTTGAAACAACCCACACCCAAACAAAATAACACAAAAGAACACTTGTCTTACTTTACTTGTACAAAGATCTGCTACTATGACATTTCAATTATTATTAATACTTTGTATTATGTGTGTGAACTGAGTAAACAATCAAAAATTTACTACTTCTAATTTACACTAATATTTTATAGTACTGCTGCTCTGTGATATGCATTTCAACTGCTCAATTTTTGAAACTATAGTACATTATATTGCATGTAACAAACATGCTTGAAGACATTGCTGAACAAGTCTAATAACTCTAAAAGTCCACTCAAAACTGTAGTTTGACACGTACCTTGCTTTCTTCAGAGCTTCCGACTGCTCTAATTTTTGAGCTTCATCCCTAAACTTTTTCAAATTTTCTTTCATTGCTTTGTTTTTTGCAAATTCCTGCTTGATGTTTTCCACAAACTGTGCGAAAAAGTTAGGTTGCCGGGCTGGCTTGGAGTACAGCCGCACCTGCAAGCAAAAGTGTGCTGCAACACTGGAGTGGAAGCCGGCCGGCCACAAAGCACCTAAATGCCAAGTGCTTGCAAATGTATTCAATAGCTTTAAGGAAAGAAGTGCATTTTTATAATGCAAATACAGTACAAACAAATAATAACAGCGTCCTAAAACGACCAAAACTAAGTGAGATTAAATTACAGTGCAACACTAAGAAGTTTCTGAATGGANTAATAACAGCGTCCTAAAACGACCAAAACTAAGTGAGATTAAATTACAGTGCAACACTAAGAAGTTTCTGAATGGACTAAAAAATTTTGACTTATAAACAGGGAAAACTTTTTATAAGGGTCAAATTACATGTTAATAACAGACTATGTTAAAATTTTTTTTTAAGCTTATTAAGCAGGAAAACTTCTTAATAGGGTGTTACTGTAATTCATGAATAGACCTAGTGTTTACTCATATTGAATTAATTTTGTCTCATTCTATAATTGCAGTTTTAATCCACCGTGAAGCCACGCGCGTGTGTGTATAAATGTTGAAGGATTCAGGAAAGCCTATTATTTGTGAAGATTTGCCATTTATAAATGTGGNGCGCGCGTGTGTGTATAAATGTTGAAGGATTCAGGAAAGCCTATTATTTGTGAAGATTTGCCATTTATAAATGTGGGCCTCACTATGACAAGGAATGGAAAGACACAATGAAAAGTGATTGACATATGTGATGCATGAAAAATGGAACAGCATGGCCATTTTGAAACGTAAACTTACTACAGCATATAAGGTTCAGTTCTAGTGTAAATAATTTCATATACATGCAAGTAGTCATTAATTCAATGGAGCACAAGTCCTGAACATCAAAATGGGATAACAGTCTGGCCACAGCGTAGCTACTACATCTAAAGATAACAACGGAAGTCATCCGTTGCGAGGTGCCAAAGGGATGTCTTCAGCCTCCTTATGAAGACCCCTTCCCATTGCTGCATCAGACATATAAGACTGCAACCCTCCAGATATTTGGCCACCAGGTCACAGTCTCTATCCATCGTCTCAAGCCGGCAAATCCACAAATGAAGATCTGCCCAACGATCTTGCCACGCCCATCCCAGCCACAGAACTGGGGACACTTACCCCTCCCCAGGTCGCCGACAGCAACCCTCTGCCTCTTCCACCAGCTACGAGGTCCGGTCGACACGTCCGCTTTCCCGACCGCCTTCAGAGTGGTTTATCGTGATGTGGGTCCATCGCTGGCAGGGGGTTGATGTGGTGGCACGCCAACATGACCACTGGGCAGGTGGGTGTAAGCGGTTGGTGCAGCACAGAGTGCTAATGGACAGTGGGGAGAACACTGATGGACTATGGCGACGTGTGTGTGTGTGTGCGCGCACAAGCACCGTTAAGCCGACGAGGGATTTCCTGGCCAAAGGCGCAGCATGACCAAGAGAGCAGCTGGGAGTCCCTACCTACCACTCGAGCAGAACAGTACTGCTTGTGTAATGTTTAGAAGTGCTAAATAAAATCTATACACACGCAATGCGTACCGTGTTTTCATCGTCTCCCTCGCTTGCCCTTGCGACAAGAGTAATTTGGTAGCTACAATTGCGGATAATTGAGGTTCTACCGTAATTTGTTTTTGTAATCCACGAGGCGTTTTTGAACAGAGTATTGCCTTGTGCGAGGCCTTGGCTGTACCCTCGCTTAAGTACATACGGCTGTGTGCATCGCCGATGTCGCTGTCATCTTCGCCACCGCTACCAGGGTTCAGGGTTATGTCCGGCCATCAATCAGCTCTGAGAGTGCNGATGTCGCTGTCATCTTCGCCACCGCTACCAGGGTTCAGGGTTATGTCCGGCCATCAATCAGCTCTGAGAGTGCTCTACGAGTCTCATCCTAGTCTGAGTGCATCATTTAGACCAGCTGGTGCCAGTACCGGATTTACAAACAGCACCACCATGCCTCATGTGATACAGGCAGTCGTTATGCCGCTGAACACATTCCAAATTGGAAATGTACCAGTCCTACCATAACACCAAGCCCTGTAACCTGCCGGCAATGCCAGTAATACACAAGTGACAGCTTTGGGCTTTGCTAAAAATTTTTCTCCAATAAAATACTACAGTCTAGTTAGCCTATTTTCCGAAGGAAAGAAAGGTTTATGAGATCACTTTCCTATCTGTGTGTGTGTGTGTGTGTCCCATCTTTTCAATTTTTGAACACATGAACCAAATTTTACCAAACTTGGTACACATATAATACTAATTTTGAGATGGATAACGTTGTTGGTCGGCCATTTTGGAAAATGGCACCAAATGAAGAAATAAAGATTTTACATTATATTTCCAAAACTATTCACCCAAGCCTCAACCCATTTCGCAGGTCAGTAATACTATGATAGGCCAAGCAAACGTAAGTGATTGAACTCAATTAGGTACTTATTTTCAAAATGTCGAACATTACATTTTTTTTTGTATATCTACCAAACGATTAAAACAATTTTGACCAAATTTTATTTACTGAAAGTATCTGTTACAAGCATCATATATACCAACATATAGTCACTTTTTCGGCCATTTTGGAAGATAGTATTATACAAATAAATTATGTTATTATGTCATATCGCGGTATCAAATTAACCGATTCCTACCAAAATTGGCAAACAAGTAGTACTGATGCAGATGATATTAAGTGATATGTTTTATGTATGACAGACATATTTTCAAAATAGCGGCCGTATAGCCATTTTTGCTTAGAATGCTATAGCGTCGAAATTATGTAATCAATTCATACNTATTTTCAAAATAGCGGCCGTATAGCCATTTTTGCTTAGAATGCTATAGCGTCGAAATTATGTAATCAATTCATACATAACTTTGTATGCTGGCAGTAGATATTACAACCATCAACTGTATCTACATAAAATATATTTTTGCCACCATTTTGTAAGATAGCACCATGTGAGCAAATAAAGTTTTATGTCATATCTTAGGAAACAATTGATCAATTTCTATCAATTTGGTACAGAAGCAGTACTGCGGCAGATGATGCAAAATTGAATGTTTTAAGTATGCCAGACACTTATTTTTAAAATGGCAGACATTTAGTAATTTTTGCTTTAAACACTATATTGTCGAAACAATGTAATAATTTCCAACTTATTACATACTCGCAGGCAATATTACAACTATCAACTGTATCTACACAGAGCATCTTTTGTCCTCCATTTTGTAATATACAAACATGTGAATAAATAAANTACAACTATCAACTGTATCTACACAGAGCATCTTTTGTCCTCCATTTTGTAATATACAAACATGTGAATAAATAAAATTTTTTTGTCATATCTCTGGAAACAAATGACAAATTCCTACCAAATTTGGCAAACAAAGTACTACAACAGGTGGTGTAAACTGGCATGTTTTATGTAGGCCANTACAACTATCAACTGTATCTACACAGAGCATCTTTTGTCCTCCATTTTGTAATATACAAACATGTGAATAAATAAATTTTTTTGTCATATCTCTGGAAACAATTGACAAATTCCTACCAAATTTGGCAAACAAAGTACTACAACAGGTGGTGTAAACTGGCATGTTTTATGTAGGCCANTTGACAAATTCCTACCAAATTTGGCAAACAAAGTACTACAACAGGTGGTGTAAACTGGCATGTTTTATGTAGGCCAAGCACTGATTTTAAAAATGGTGGCTATATAAATATTTTAGCTCAGTATATTTTATTAACGAAACAAATTCCAACTTAAATTTGTATGCTCGCAGTACCAACTACAACTATCAAATACGTCTATGCAGAGCCTCATTTCTCTGCCATTTTGTATGATAGCCCCACCAATAACAAATAAAGATTTTATTTCATATCTCCGGAAACAATCAACCCATTCTTTCAAAATTTGGAGATGATGTTGTACTGTGGTAGGCCATATTATTATTTTCAGAACGACAGCTATAAAATTATTTTAGTTTTGTGTGCTATATCTATGAAGCTATGTAATCTATTTTAACTTAACTTCGAATATTGGCAGTATACAATCATTGAACGTGCTACTACATTAATTTTTTTGTCCCCCATTTATGAAGATTGCAATATGAAAAACATGGATGTTTCATGCCATATCTTGAGAACCAATCAACAGATTCCCACCAAATGTTACACTGGAAAATTTCAACTAATTTGTACCAAATTGTGCACACAGAAGCCAAAATAAATTTTCGTGATTTAAACGGGTTAGACAACGATACTCAAAATGGCAGTGTCATAAATAATTTAGGTAAATTTTCTATATTAAACAAGTTAACCAAATTGAACCAACATTTTTATGTANTATATTAAACAAGTTAACCAAATTGAACCAACATTTTTATGTAGACAGTACACATTAGAAGCATCGTATATAGAGCACTATTTTGGAAATTTTGTATGATAGCATCAATAAGAAAATTTAATATTTTATGTCATATATTAGGGACCAAACAACCAATTTCCACCAAATCCTTAACACAATTAGCACTATGGTAGGCCATGGAAAACTTGCATGTTTTAAGTGGCTCTGTCACTTATTTTTAAAATGATGGCCTCCTAAATATTTTATATATTATACTGATTAAATCTTCTGTTGATGCTTCAAATCCAACTTCCATAATGCAGTGCATTGCACGATAGCTTTTTGTACATGAGATTTTCTGTGTTCAAGTCCCGGGTGAGGCACATGTGTATTTGTAATTATCTCACTACTGTTGCATACGTTTCTGGTTTAATTTATAATGTTATTGCTTTCAAAGAGATGTCAAGTGCTTCCTACTAACTCAGCTCTTGGAGAACTTATTAAAAAATTAATTGCACCCATGTTGAGGGAAGTAGGCTTATTAGATATATCAGTAACTTCTTGTTTTTGCATGCCAGTTCACTTCCAGGTGGGTAGGCACCATAAGAATACTAGGAACTACTATGTTTTATGGTTGGCACCTACCATGACGGACTCACCATTCTCCAGCTGTGGTCGAAGTGCAGAGCAGGCCTATGTGGGCTCAAATACGCCATGCAGCGAGGATGGAGCGAATACAGCAGGTGCCATCCTACCCCTCCTGGTTTGTATATACATTTACTTTGGAGCTGCAAACACAAGAAAACAGTAGCTTATTAATCACAAGAATTTATGTTTCTTGAAGTACACTTAGAAATACAGCAACAACTGCTCTACGACAACAAATTTTCTCCCTTAAAAAACGAACCCTTTAATGTCTAGGTTTTGGATGCATAGTATGCTATACTACTGTGGGTTAGATGTTTTTGTTCAATAGTTGAAATGTGTATATGTTCACTATTTTTCAAGTTAAAACAATATTCTGTGGCAATGGTGCATTATTTATAAAATTTCTTTCCCTTCAGCTGATAGCTTATACAATATTTACTACAAATATCTGAAGTATAGGCTATTCTTGTTTACTTCTAAGTGAGAAACATTTAATTTATAAACAAAGTAGCACAACTCAATTCCCTAATATTTTATATTTAAGAACTATTTCTTGTTAGCCATCCCATTACCAACATACTTCTTTTCTCCCTGTATTTAATTATTATTATGTTTATGAAAAAAAAAAACATAATTTAATGTTAAAGCAAGTCTAACATACTCGTAACAAATGATTTATTTATTTAAAAAAAAATAAAAAAATGGGTTGACTTTTTAAAGGTTTGATTCAAAAAATGTGAAAGTACAATGAAGAGACTATAGCTGTTAAGTTTATTAATATTGGCAAATCACTAATATTTCTCAGCTGATGTCATTTACAAAAAAAAAAAAGTTCAATTAACCAACTTTTTTAGAGTTGCATTTGAACTATGCAAGAGTTCTGCCAAGCCGTTTTTGAAAAGCCCACCTACATTTGAAATTTTCCATGCCTCAAGAGGTGGCCGGCTTCCTAGAGACACCACATGTCCCGTAAATATACGACTTTTCCAATTTTGGCTAATGTGTCCTACTGTCCTGAGAAAACTCTTCTAGACAACTTTTTGTTCCCTATTTTAAAGTTCAAGATTCAAAAACAAAACCAATGAGTTACTATTATTACAAACATAGTTCTCCACCAATATAGGGAATTGTAGATTCATTGTTATTTTCTTAAGATGAGTGATGGTAACANATTACAAACATAGTTCTCCACCAATATAGGGAATTGTAGATTCATTGTTATTTTCTTAAGATGAGTGATGGTAACACTGTAATTTTACAGATGTTTTAAAAACTGCATTTCCATTTCTAAAAAATTTACAAAATAAAGCGAGACAGATAAAGTGAACTGTACAATTAGTGGTGGCTTTGTTTAGCATTGAGCATGGCAGAAAGTCAAACATTCCCAGCACATTGCTAAGAAAAGACATAAATCTGCATCTTNTTTGTTTAGCATTGAGCATGGCAGAAAGTCAAACATTCCCAGCACATTGCTAAGAAAAGACATAAATCTGCATCTTGGTCAGATAGTTCCATTTTGTAAGATAAGACAGGCGTATGTGATGGATGCAACATTTCACCCTCAATTGTGAGTGTCCTGGCTCCTTCCTGCAACTCCTATGCATTTCTCCTCATCCTCTTTTCTCTCCACACCTGCACAATGCTTTATTTCATTGGCCAATAACCATCGGGTGGCTTGGTAGGCTTGGTCAATTTTACTTCGGTTTTTTTTAACAGACGTGTAGTCTATTTATGTTTTTAACTATTATAGTCTTGGGCCTTCATTGTAGGGCAAGAAATAGGAAAGTGCTGAAGAAAGTTTACTTTATAAAATTCATTTTTGGTATAATGCCACAGTATTTACTTCAAATTTAATTAGCTTGCTTTTTAGGTGAAAATTGTACTCTTTGTACGTTTAGGGATAGGGCTGAATTCAAACTCATGCATTTGGAAAATTATAAGTAATTTCTGTAAAACCCAAAAAAATTATTTTCAAAAATTATTATTAGTGCCACAGAAAAGGAAAGGAAGATTCAGTAGAAAAAGACGAAGATAATGAAGAGAGGGCATGCCACATATTTTTCAGGGTTTTAGTTGCCTTTGTTGCACAGTACATGGTCCTAAAATAAAGACCAAAAAGCTGTGTGTTATCTTGNTTTTCAGGGTTTTAGTTGCCTTTGTTGCACAGTACATGGTCCTAAAATAAAGACCAAAAAGCTGTGTGTTATCTTGTCCACTATGCTATGTGTAGCCAAAGCGTATAATGCACTGGTCATCAATCCAACAGTTGTTATGCCTCCATGGATAAATATTAAAATTACTACTCGCAGGACTACTAACGTCAACAAACAGTTCTGGAAAAATTTCAANTGCCTCCATGGATAAATATTAAAATTACTACTCGCAGGACTACTAACGTCAACAAACAGTTCTGGAAAAATTTCAAATTCATGTCCATGTAATACCATACCAACTAGAATTTTGAAAAACTTTAAATAACTTACAAATGGTTACATGGTAATTACATAGTAAAGAGATTTTCCTGGAGGAGGTGGTTCTGGAAGAAGAAATGAGGGGGGAGGGGAAATGAATTAAATTCTAAAAAATGGCATGTGTGAGGTCTACAGATACTGCTTAATAATTTCCCAGAGGTGTAATTTTCAATTCAACAAAATTAATTTTTTATTTTAAGGGAAAAATGCAGTCTTTCATGTTTGTGGGGATGATAAGCAAATCTCCTATGATGTAGTTTTCAATTCATCGTCCAGGTAATTTTTTATCTGCTTTGGTTTTTACATGTTTTCATTAATAGCCCTGCTACAGTCACTGGTGAGATAAGTGTGAAAGGGCCTTCCCTCTTCCCCCCACCCCCCACTTATTAGGCAGATAACACACATGTGGTGGTGCCATGACTGGTTGTAGTNGGCCTTCCCTCTTCCCCCCACCCCCCACTTATTAGGCAGATAACACACATGTGGTGGTGCCATGACTGGTTGTAGTATTTCAGGTTACAGGAGTCTCTCTTCACAGAACTACTGCTACTTTCTCAAGGTCACCCTAACTTCCCACCCAGTGAACAAGATTTTCCCTCTCTTGTGCATTGACAGTTGAATCATGCTGTTTACCAATGTACAAACCATTGCAAGAAAATGAACATNATTTTCCCTCTCTTGTGCATTGACAGTTGAATCATGCTGTTTACCAATGTACAAACCATTGCAAGAAAATGAACATGCTTGGTGTTTTCCCTTTCCAAATGGAGAAAGATAAAATCAACATCACATTACATGCTTACACATTTATAAACCAAACTTTACTATTACAACATGAAATGTCACAAGATCTTGACAATCACAATCATAGTCACATTAATTTAAAAGCATAAAATACCATTATTTACATTTATTATACTCATTTTACATTATCTTACTTTGTAAAAAGAATCTAATTNAGGGGGGGGGGGAAATGAATTAAATTCTAAAAAATGGCATGTGTGAGGTCTACAGATACTGCTTAATAATTTCCCAAAGGTGTAATTTTCAATTCAACAAAATTAATTTTTTATTTTAAGGGAGAAATGCAGTCTTTCATGTTTGTGGTGATGATAAGCAAATCTCCTATGATGTAGTTTTCAATTCATCGTCCAGGTAATTTTTTATCTGCTTTGGTTTTTACATGTTTTCATTAATAGCCCTGCTACAGTCACTGGTGAGATAAGTGTGAAAGCGCCTTCCCTCTTCCCCCCACCCCCCACTTATTAGGCAGATAACACACATGTGGTGGTGCCATGACTGGTTGTAGTATTTCAGGTTACAGGAGTCTCTCTTCACAGAACTACTGCTACTTTCTCAAGGTCACCCTAACTTCCCACCCAGTGAACAAGATTTTCCCTCTCTTGTGCATTGACAGTTGAATCATGCTGTTTACCAATGTACAAACCATTGCAAGAAAATGAACATATTTGGTGTTTTCCCTTTCCAAATGGAGAAAGATAAAATCAACATCACATTACATGCTTACACATATATAAACCAAACTTTACTATTACAACATGAAATGTCACAAGATCTTGACAATCACTATCATAGTCACATTAATTAAAAAGCATAAAATACCATTATTTACATTTATTATACTCATTTTACATTATCTTACTTTGTAAAAAGAATCTAATTNAAAAAGCATAAAATACCATTATTTACATTTATTATACTCATTTTACATTATCTTACTTTGTAAAAAGAATCTAATTAACTTTATACAAACCAACGTTACACAAATACATTAAAAGTGTTAAATTTATGTAGAATTACAATTTTTTATTGGTTTGCTAAGTAAAAAGACTTCTAAGAATAGCATGGAGTATCAAAACCTATGGAAATATCACTAGCAAACAAAACTGGCATCAGCAGTTCGATGATACAATAAATTGTTATGATGTACAATTTAGAATCATTTGTTGAAACTTTACAGTTTATTTCTAAGGTATCTAAATGTTAATAACAATAGATATCCAAATCATCTAAAGCTAACTCCACCCTAAGAAAACAATACCTTCTCTATAATTGAACAGCTACGTAAGATTGTTGTTGAGTTTCTCCCTGAAGAACGTGGAGCTATTGCCAGTTTGCTTTACACATGAGCCAGAAAGTAATCATTCAAATCTACTGGGGTCTGCAGTGGTTTAGTTAGACTGCTCTCACAACATGGTGAACCAGGTTCAATTCCCAGTAGGGTCACTCCTAGTGGTTGCATTTGTAGGAAACTGGCAGAATGGCCATAGACCTGTGGGTGTTCTCGGGGCACTCCTGGTTTCCCCATCTTTGCATTCTGCCACTACCCATGTCCATCTCACTTCATCATCCCCATTGTGTTGAAGACCTCTGCTAAGAGCTGCCAAAATCACTCTCTAAATTCAAACCTACTTATTAGTCAACTATTCAAATGTAAAAAAATTATTTCAAATTTGATCTTTGTTGTAGCATTCTTAGAAAGAAGTTGTAACAAACATGGCAAGGAAAATATCAAATGTAAATAGACACCTTACTCAACTTTAAAATGTAACACTAAATAGCTTCAGACATACAACTTTTTTTTCTGCATAGCACTAAAATATTACCATTAAGTATATTTTTATATATNACTAAATAGCTTCAGACATACAACTTTTTTTTCTGCATAGCACTAAAATATTACCATTAAGTATATTTTTATATATATGTGTGTGTGGCAAAATAACATAAATGAAATTGACACATGCCATATACAAATTCTTGTATCAGCTGATGCATGAAAAATAGAAAGAGTATTTCATGTTGACTATGACAGCCCTGCCTTCATACAACAAACATCTGAGAAACACGTGGGCAGAAATAAGTTCTTAGAAAATTTTTTATGTATTTTATTTTATGGTTACAAAACAGCTGTTATTAGTGTAACAAACTAAACTTCATTCTAGAATAATGTGAAACTGTTTGAAACAAAATGGTATTTAAACCACATGTGATAATTTTGCTTCATTTCTCTCTTCTTCAAGCATTGTAGCTTGTGCTAATGTTGCCACGTGCATGTTTCACAATAATTAAAGAGGCTGGAGATACGTTGAAAAGTATTTTTCATATATTTATATATTAATTAGACACACATTTCAAACCGGAGTCATTTTAAGCCCGTAAGAGATGAAAAATTAACTTTTAAAAGAACGAGATACATATACTTTGTGATACAGCAGCGGAATAGGGGACTGTGCTACCATCTGTTGGCCAGTGCATGCGGCTCACTTCGGAAGCCACGTCTATGAAATTACACTTTTTTCATGCGTAAAATACAAATATACAAATAAATTCCCTTCACATCCCCAGCACCGGTGTTAGTGGAAATGTTTAGAAAATATATACGANAATACAAATATACAAATAAATTCCCTTCACATCCCCAGCACCGGTGTTAGTGGAAATGTTTAGAAAATATATACGAAAAGAAGGGCCTACCTACACAGCTGTTTCTAAGGAAGAAATTGCAGTCAATGAAGTTGAGTAAAGGTGAGAGTTTAGACAGTTTCCTTACACGCTTTGAAGAGGTTGTTAGGCAGTTGAAATCTACTGGTGCGGAAGTAAAGGAAGACGATGTCATTTGCCTGTGTTGTTAAGTTTACCTACGCCATTTGAGGTAGTGGTTAGTCATTGAAAATATGCCGAGAGAATCCTTGACTCTTGAATGTGCAGATGAAGAAAAATGGAAATGCAAATCTAGTGTAAATGGGACACAGAGTGCAGCGTTGCCATCAGCATTTCAAGCGGTGTGTTACAAGTGTGGAAAGATGGGCTATATTCGTCGACATTGTAAGCAGCTACCCAGAAAGACATCCAGAGATGGCAATCAACACAGCACAGCCTTTTCACGGGATTCCAGAGAGGTGACGCTTGGGGAAACTAACATCCTGGAAGGCTACGGAATTTCCATGCAGGTGGTTCAAAGCATCAGCATGTTGGAGGAAAAGGTGAACCAAAAAGTAATTATGTAAACATAGATAAACCAGGTAAAGTTTCTGATAATAATAATAGTGATGAGGCTAGTTTGTTTTGCTGGTGAAAAAAAAAAAAAAAAAAAAAAAAAAAAAAAAAAAACCCACAAAAAACAGCAATTCTTAGTCAAAGTGTTAGTTTTTGTGTGGACTCAGGATGTACAAACCACACAGTAGGAAAAAAAACAATTATAAGTTTTCAGAATTCATAGAATTAAAGGAGTCTATTAAGATAGCAGTGGCTGAAAACAATAGTGTGATTGAGGCAGCGGAGTAGGAAAAATGAAAGGTTATTGGAACTGAATGGTAGAAAAATAGAGTGTGTTGTAAATAATGCATTTTTTGTTCCAAACCTGAGGAGGAGTTTGCTGTCAGTAAAATGTTTATAAATGGCTGACATTAAGGTGATCTTTCAAGGTGGTAAGGTATAATTGTGCCAACAGGGATGAAAAATTGCAGAGATGGTGTTAAGAGTGTGTTCAGGATTACTGTAACGTAACAGAAAATATGTTTGGGTACTGTATGTCTAAATTAATACTATGTGACAATGGGGCAGAGTATGTGGCACAGTAATTAGTTAACTTTTGTAGGAGGAAAGGAATTATTATTGATTATAAAGTCCCTTACACATCTGAACAAAATGGAAAAGCAGAACGAATGAATAGGAGTCTAGTTGAGAGAGCACGTCCTATGTTAAGTACATCAGGGGTACAAAACCATTTTGGGAAGAAGCTGTTAGGACAGCAGCATATGTTGTGGATCGTAGTCCAATTAGTGGTATACACAGTGCCACTCCAGCTGAAGTCTGGTATGGGTACAAACCAAATGTTCACAACTTGAGAGTTTTTAGCTGTACTGCATATAATCAAGTACCAAAGGAAGGGTACAAAGTTTGAGAAGAAGGCAGAAAAGTGTATATTTGTAGGGTATGCTCAAAATGGTTATAGATTATGGAATTTGGAAAAAAGGAAAGATTATATCATCACGAGATGTAAGGTTTGATGAGGGTAGTTTTGTATGTGACAAGGACAATAAAAGCAGACAGGTTGTGGAATGTGAACAGGGTGACACAGATTGTACTGAAACTAAAGATATAGTCTATTCGCGGTTACTTCACACTTTTTGAATCAAACCTTCGAAAAATTACTCCATGTATGACGTGCTTGGTTGCTTCCTAAACATATCACATAACACATGTGTTTTATACTTCTGTTGAAATAAAAGTTTCTTATTTTCGGTTAAATTGAAATTTTACTTATAAATTATAATATTTCATTCATAATTCATAGTAATAAAAACAGTGAGTAAATATNGGTTAAATTGAAATTTTACTTATAAATTATAATATTTCATTCATAATTCATAGTAATAAAAACAGTGAGTAAATATGTGTGTTGGTAATGCCTAGTAAGAAATAGTTCTCATGCAAAATATTATTAAGTTGAGTGCGCACGAATGCGGTGCGTTGTCCCTTTGGTGTAATTTCCTAGACTGGTTTAGCTTTGTTTTCGTGAGGCGGAAGAATATCCTGGAAGTAGATCTTAAGCAGGGCTTCAGAAAAGTTTGAAATAACCGTGAATGGACTACATGAGTGTGAGCCCAGTAGTTGTAAGGGGGAAAATGAAAATGTAGAAAGAGGTTACAAACATAATGTTAGGTTACCAAAAAGGTTAGATGATTATGAGATGTACCTGGCATATAACATAATGAGCATTTTGGAGGATGTACCAAAAGGTTATAATGAGGTGAAAGGTAGAGGGGATCGAGAAATGTGGTTGTAAGTTATGAATAGGGAATTAGAGTCCATAACAAAAAATGAAACTTGGTAAGAAGTAAAAGCACCCAAAATCATAAAAATTCTAAACACAAAGTGGGTATATGCACTGAAAACATTGGAAGGGAAAAAGTGTGACAGGTAATAAAGCTATGTTAGTTGCAAGAGGTTCTGCACAGAGGAGAACGTACACTATAGTAGCATACAGGATGGTCCGCTTAACGTGGACAACCCCAAAATTTCCAGAGCGGTTGCAGAACACAGAATGAGATTTTCGCTAAATGAAATTATGTACAGGGGCAAGTCATTTGCCGCAAAGTGACTATTCGTAACACGTGTATGGACAGAAATAATTAAACCACATATGATTTTTCCCCTGGAAACATACATTTATTTCAACGGCATCTGAAAGTACGTGCAAAGAGGAATTCAGTGATACAAAATATGCAATGGAAAGTAACACAANTTCAGTGATACAAAATATGCAATGGAAAGTAACACAAAAACGCCAAGAAATAATGTGCAAATATGATTAAGTTAGGTGGGCCGGTAGCATGGGGCAGTGGACATGTACTCACAGCTGTAAGCAAGCACACGCGCCGTGACTCATCCTGGTGGGACCACTTCATAATAGCAGCGCAGCGCCAGTCCCAGTAATCTGTTATGGTAAGTGGTATTGCAGTGTGTGGCTGTACGTATGCTATGAAGTTCACGAATGCGGAAAAACTGGACGCTCTACTAATGTACGGCGAGTGTGCAGAAATGCCAAGTAAACCGTCCAAATGTATAGTGAAAGGTATCCTAATCAGACGCCCATCTCACGGCAAACGATATAAAGAATTTGCACATGTCTCTTGTCTCGAGGTGATTGAGATTCCACAACACGAGTGCAACGAAAGACTGCTACAGGCGACATGCATCAACACAATGTGTTGGCACATGTTGATGCAAACCCCCACATGGGTACGCAAGAACTTTCCAGGTTCAGAGGAATAAGTAAAAGAAGTGTATTACGGATACTTGGCCATCGGAAATTCCATCCATATCACGTGACTCTTCATCAGGCATTACATGAAGATGATTTCCAGCAGTGTGTTCAGTTTTGTAGGTTTGTTCTGATGTCTGTAAGGGATGACAGCAATTTTTTTGAAGAACATACTATTTACCGATGAAGCAACCTTCACAAACCATGAGCGTGTAGTAAATATACAAAATATGAACTACTGGACGACGGAGAATCCGCGTTGGGTCCGGCATGTGGAGCACCAGCGACAGTGGAAAGTGAACATGTGGTGTGGAATCGTTGGAGACTACGTCGTATGGACATACTTCATTCAAGGGACGATGACTGGCTGTACTTTAAACAAGAAATAAAGAAAGAAATAATTAATTATTTTTATGTTTACTTGAGAAGAATGATGGTTTGGAAGACTAGTATTGTATAGACTTCTTATGTATGGAGGGCAACACATCAACCCAGATAACTGAATTGCTTGATGTATTTAAGTACTTATATATAGCAAGTATTCCTGGACGCTATTAACGAGAACAATCGTACAACATGAAACATGACACTAATACCATAATAAAACATAAGAAACTTACACAGACAATAGACCATTAAGACATGTAATACCCTTGATTCAAAGACACAGGACATGACAAGACAATGCCAAACAACCCTCTTAACAAAATATGTTCTCACAAAAATTACAAGTTGGAAAATTGGAATACTTACTATAACTACTTCCAGTGTCGAACCTTCATTAACCCTTAACCACCTACCACCAGTCACAGAGCCCGCAACAAATTTTTGAATTCAATTTTTTCTATGTGTGAGTGTCGTGCGGCAGAGTGCGTCTATGTACCTTTTCTACGTATCAAACAGTATCGTGCTTGCGCTCGGTGAGTTAGGACATGCGCGCGTTTGGCCTTGATAAGTAAAATAACATCGTCAGCGGTCTCCATGACCGCACGTAGGTGGTTGTGTGACTGTTTTGTATTAGATTTGTTGTTTTAGTGTCAAAATGAATAAAAACGACGAGAACATTCAAAGATGGCTACAGCAAGAGGTGTCGGATGACAATGACTTGCCGGAAGAGGACTGTAGCGATGTGGAACCTTGTGTATCTGAGGATTTGGAGCAACCTGAAGACTGTGAATCTGATTCCGAAATTGACGGTGATGCTGATGATGCAGGTACAGTCTCTTCACACTCACAAACTCAAGCAATTCAAAGTGACTCATCGGATATTGATATTCCACTTTCGCGCTTGGATTCTTTGAGTAGGCCCACAAAGAAGAATTACTTTGGTGCTAATCGTTTTCTCTGGGCATCTGCGCCGAACATCAGTCGTGGTAGAACACCGCAACATAATATCGTACAACAAACGCCGGGCGTAAGACCTGCCTTCCGTAATATACTCAATAATTCTACTGTGCCACTGGATATTTGTAGTCTTATGTTTACTGATGAGATACTAAATAAAATTGTTCTACACACCAATCAGAAAATACAGAAAATCAGACCAAAATACAAAAAAGCAGATTTGTGTGCACAATTTGTATATTATAGAGCTAAAAGCTTTTATTGGCTTGTTATTGTATACAGCTATATTCAAAGAAAACCATGAGCATTATACGTCATAGTACAGTACTGATGATTCCGGTAGGGAAATATATTGTTGCATTATTAGTAAGAACAGACTGGAAGTTCTGCCGAATACTATTAGATTTGATGATGCAGAAACTAGAGAACGACGACGTGAAGAGGACGTGTCTGCTCCTATACCATACCAGAGATACCAACTGAGTTCAAACCAACCAGACAGCGCCAGACAGAATCATCGCCTTTTTGGTTTTATGAACGATATCACCACGTGCTCTTACGTACCTAAGAAAAATAAGGCTGTGGTTATGGTTTCAAGCATGCACCACACTGCTAGTGTTGACCAGAGTACTAAGAAACCGGAAATCATATTATACTACAACCAAACCAAAATTGGAGTTGATCTACTTGATCAAAGGTGCTCAAATTACTCTACTGCTCGTCGCACGCGAAAATGGCCCTCGACCATATTTTATAGAATGTTGGACATATCTGCGTCGAATGCTTACGTCATTAGTTTGAGCAATCAAGCACAAAAGACAGTAAGCCGTTTCAAGTTCTTAAAAACATTAGCAGAACAGCTCACAAAACCACATATGGAACGTCGCGAAAAAAAGATCACATTCAGAGGAATCTCAAGAATGCTATTCGCTGTATTCTAAATATCAATGAAGCTTTACCTAGCACAAGTGATGTAGATAAACTTGAAGTGCGTAAAATATGTTCCACTTGTGATAAAAAAAAAAAAACACAAGACGTTTTATGTGCCAGGTACTGATTTGTCTAGTGCACTAAAAAAATGAGCTGTAACTGCCGTAAAAAATTATAATTGTTCAGAAGTTGCAATTTTATTGAAGTTTTCATTTTTTGGTTGATTTTTTTTAGTTTTATTTGATAGTTCATTTACTACATTCATAAGAAATAATACTTAAGAATATTTTTTTAGTTCCTAATGCTTAAGATCTCATTTTCCCAAAGAGTGTTTTTTGTCAAAAAAAATGTAACTATGTAAAGACTGTTAGTTATTACAAGATTATAACGTTATTTGTGTTATTTGATATTCTAATNAAAAAAAATGTAACTATGTAAAGACTGTTAGTTATTACAAGATTATAACGTTATTTGTGTTATTTGATATTCTAATTTAAAGCTCAATAGGATAAACAAGTATTTTATTTATGTTTTTGTTTTGTTATTTCTGAAGATTTCAAATCAAAAGCAGTTAACTATCAGCGGTCTCCATGACCGCACGTAGCACGTAGGTGGTTAAGGGACTGAAATAGGTGGTAGGTGGTTAAGGGTTAACGATAATAATCTTCTCTTATAACAAACACAACAACTCAAGACACGTTTGTAAGTGGTGAACCAAGTATTAACGAGTATAAATGTACTAGCAAGTAAAGGATATTAGGTGACATAGCTCTCTTAATAAACTGGGAATCTTACTGAGAATGTGTAATAACATATTACCACGTATTTGAGAATCAGAATACTGAACATTGGCCTTAAATAAAACAAACAGTGTCAATTAGAACACACAAAGTTTACTAAAAAAAAATTATGTTCTGATAAATACTGACCATTATTAAAATTATTGATTCTTAATTTGAATATGGTGGTTTGCAAAATTGTATTCATTAGAATTTTCCATTAATTATGGTACTTACTAAATTAACACGTGACATACAAATAATGACAACATATATAAGTTAATTAAACTGAAGAATGCAAAAAAAAAACTCAAATTTTCATTTCTTGAAACATCAGATAGCTTTAGATTCACGATTCCATGACCGGCTGTAGTAGAACATAAGAAGTATTGGGCTACTGGGCAAAATCTACACTTTATCCTTGAAATTAACTCTTCTTAAATCTACATAATTTACTGGCATGAAAAATTTGTTAGACATTTAAATTTCCTTGCCCCTAAATTTTAAAATTTCATCAAGTCGGCAAAAATTAAAAATAACATGGTAGAGAATACCATTTTTGAAGCTGTAGGCGTCTTGAAGTAGCACTCCAAAATTGAAATTAGCAATTAATGAGTTTAGACACTAGGGACTCTTCTGTACTTTCCCTGGCCAAACAACTGAAACTTAATCTTTTGGCTATAAAACAACATGACAAATTATGATGATGCGGACAAAAAAATATTAAATTCAGCCTCGTCCTACATTATGATGGACCGCATTACACGAAGACTGAAGCCAAAAGACAATGGCTTAACAGGTAATGGAAATTACAAATATAAAAATTATTCTATCATAATAATTAAGTTCATGATTTCAATACATTACACATAATTTTGAATCGTCCGCCAAAGAAATCACGATAAGAATAACCTATACATGTACAAAGCAAGAAGTTAAAGATAAACATGCGTTAGAAAGATATTTCCCAAACAAAGTTTAAAATAATCAACTCAAATAAATACTGATGTAAGATACGTAATTTAAAGTAAGAAAATAAATAAACATAAAATAATAACATAATAAACCTGCGGCAAATAAATATAAACAAAATAAAATTTTGACAACACAACTGTCACTGTAAAATGCAAACAAAGAAACCTGTAAACAAACAACAGAAAATTCTTTTACAGTACGTACGCCCATTTCCTCAGAGACCTTATCGGCACTTCTGGAAGACACACCGCTCGACATACGTCACGATATGTGGATTCAGCACAATGGTTGTCCTGCAAATTTTGCATTGGTGGCGAGGCATGAAACGTTTCCAAACCGGTGGCTAGAGCGTGGTGGTGTTGTAAGATGGCCCGCTCGCTCCACTGACCACAGACCTCTCGATTTTTTTCTGTGGCGAACACTGAAGGATAAGGTGTACAATACGGTTTCTATGATGCCAGAAGACATGCAGGAACGCATTGTGGCGGCTTGCAGAGACATNTGTCCTGCAAATTTTGCATTGGTGGCGAGGCATGAAACGTTTCCAAACCGGTGGCTAGAGCGTGGTGGTGTTGTAAGATGGCCCGCTCGCTCCACTGACCACAGACCTCTCGATTTTTTTCTGTGGCGAACACTGAAGGATAAGGTGTACAATACGGTTTCTATGATGCCAGAAGACATGCAGGAACGCATTGTGGCGGCTTGCAGAGACATTAAGCCAGAAACATTCATGCCGCTCGTCGCTCGTAACATGTGCGTTTACAGATACGTATTGCTGTCGATGGTAAACACATCGAGCACATGCTGTGAAAAGACCTAATGTGAAGCGTTTCAATCATAACTGTGCTCTTTTGTACTGTGCATGAAGATGAAATTGAATTTCTCCTTAGGTTGGTTAGTTATATTTTTGCTGTCCATCTGTATGCACTCGTTACTCAGTACAGTTAATGAATAGGAAACAAATCTCCTGAATTATGTTGGTATCTGAATAAAATGTAATGTATTGAGATCAGACTTGCATTTACATTGCCCGTCTTCCCTCCGCTGCGGTGCTCTCCTTTGTCCAATATCGCATTCCGTGCCCCTTGCCACATTAAGGTAAGCGCTACGCTGCTATAAGGAAGCGGTCCTGCCAGGAAGGGTCACGGCGAGCGCGTGTTGCTTGCTTACAGCTGTGAGTACAGGTCCACTGCCCTATGCTACCGGCCCACCTAACTTAATCATATTTGCACATTATTTCTTGGCGTTTCTGTGTTACTTTCCATTGCATATGCTATATCACTGAATTCCTCTTTACACGTACTTTCAGATGCAGTTGAAATAAATGTACTTTTCAAGGGGAAAAATCATATGTGGTTTAATTATTTCTGTCCATACATGTGTCGCAAATAGTTGTTTTGCGGCAAATTAATTGCCCCAGTACGTGCAATTTCATTTAGAGAAAACCACATTTCGTGATCTGCAACCGTTCCGGAAATTTTGGGGGTGTCCACGTTAGGTAGACCACCCTGTATATGCACCCATAGCTAAAATGACAACCATAAGAACGTTGTTAGCTCTTGGAAATCCGAATTCACATTTTTTTTTACAGTTAGATGTAAAAACAGAATTTTTAAATAGTGAACTTCACGAGGACTGGTTTATTTATCCACCAGATGGTGTAAATTGTAAACCCCAATTGTGTTTTTAACCTAAAGAAGTCTTCTTATGGCCTCAAGCAGGCGCCAAGGTGCTGGAATGACAGATTCAACCAATTTGTGTTAGCATTAGGATTTGTAAGGTCTGAAAATGATCGTTGTCAGTATACACTAGAGAGTGGAGATGCGTTACTGTATTTGTTGCTGTGTGTAGATAACATAATTTTAAGTAGCCCCAGTATGAAACTTATAAACAAAGTCAAGTCTCAGTTATCATCAGAATCTGAGGTTAAAGATAAAGGAGAACTAAAGTTTTTTCTTGGGTTAGAAATTAATCATGACAGGGAAAATAAGGTTTTAAAATTAATGACGCTTACCGTGTCTCTATATTTTTGCCGTCAGAACACACGCGCTGGCGAAGCTCGCAGACGAAGCTTGCAATAAAGCCTCGCCCTACAGCTGCAAAGGCGGGCCACCAAAGCTTTCTGCACGTGCCCCTGTCCTGCACATGCAGACGGCATCCGGAGGCAACGGAAGGCACCAGGGCGCGGACNTGCAGACGGCATCCGGAGGCAACGGAAGGCACCAGGGCGCGGACACAGCTGCACTGTGCAGCTGCCCAAGAGACGCTGAGGTCCCATGGCCCCGGGCTTCGCCGCAATAAACCAAGAAAGCTTTTAGCGGGTGTACGAGAAGAATAGCAGCATATCCGGGGACAAGGGAAGGACCACTGCGGGCGCTGATCCAAAGACCACCCGCCAAGTAAGCACGTGCAGAACGAGACAATGAAACGGCCATACCAGAACCGAAGGACCACGCTGGGCAGCCCGAGCCCCAGACACGTGTTTTATTACTCAGGGAGGCACAACCAGCTCCCCGGAACACGTGCAGACAAGGCAGTTTGAATATGGCAATGGCGGGCTACAAAACGAGGAGGGAGAGAGTGAGACGAG
>NQII01007098.1:15731-48386 GCA_002778355.1 Clitarchus hookeri | reverse complement strand
CGTGGGGCAAGAATGTTAATAATTCTTAATTGCCAAAGTTGGGTTAAGTTGCTATGTATTAATTTTCATATAAAAATTACGGGAGGTAACTTGTATGAAAAGGGTTACTTATCTTTACCCACCGTCAGACCGCTCGTGTGGAGCGGCAGGGGGACTTAGAAGATAACCGGGTTTTGTTCCTAAAAGGGTAAGAGAAGCTTGCTCGCATAACCTGTTTGAAACTGTTCANCGGGTTTTGTTCCTAAAAGGGTAAGAGAAGCTTGCTCGCATAACCTGTTTGAAACTGTTCAGGAGAAATTTACCCCGGCCTGGACAGACCGGGTAGTACGGCAGAACAGAGTGTGTAATGAACCAGTGTAATTAAGTGCAAGGTCTTGTAAAATGGTATCGTGCAATGTTAATGTGAAGGGAATGTGTGGATAATCTATGTAACCAGGGTTATGGTATTGGTACTGTTTGTCAATGTGCAAAGTGTGAGACAACTTCCCCCCGCCCCCCCTCAATGCCGGAGAATCAGGAGCAGGTAAGAAGGCCAACCCAGCAATCTTCCCCGCACCGGCAGCGCGGGAGCAGCGCCGAGCGAGCGCACAGAACCCCGAGCAGCCCAGATGACAACCAGAAGACAATTTGCATGTGTACTGACGCCTGAGAGCGGTGGGGAGTTTGACGCTTACCGCGTCTCTATATTTTTGCCGTCAGAACACACGCGCTGGCGAAGCTCGCAGACAAAGCCTGCAATAAAGCCTCGCCCCACAGCTGCAAAGGCGGGCCACCAAAGCTTTCTGCACGTGCCCCTGTCCTGCACGTGCAGACGGCATCCGGAGGCAACGGAAGGCACCAGGGCGCGGACACAGCTGCACTGTGCAGCTGCCCAAGAGACGCTCGCTAAAAGCTTTCAATAAACCAAGAAAGCTTTTAGCGGGCGTACGAGAAAAATAGCAGCATATCCGGGGACAAGGGAAGGACCACTGCGGGCGCTGATCCAAAGACCACCCGCCAAGTAAGCACGTGCAGAACGAGACAATGAAACGGCCATACCAGAACCGAAGGACCACGCTGGGCAGCCCGAGCCCCAGACACGTGTTTTATTACTCAGGGAGGCACAACCAGCTCCCCGGAACACGTGCAGACAAGGCAGTTTGAATATGGCAATGGCGGGCTACAAAACGAGGAGGGAGAGAGTGAGACGAGTCAGTGAGTCCGGAGGGCGGAACGAGATCAGTCAGTCGGGAGGAGTCAGTAGGAAGTCAGTGAAACGCGAACAGAGACACGGGACAGTTGGTCGGAGGTCCGTCCGCGAGACGTCCGGTTCGGATCCGGACGACATCAGCGAGACACGAGCCGTCAGTTGAGAGACGTCAACGAATCAAGCAGCCGCAGTAACGAGTAGAAAAGTGGCACGGAAGTTCGGTACTGCCACCCCGGGATGCGCAGATCGTCAGTCACGACATTAAGGGGTCCGCCAGATCCGGACGCGAGTCAACCAGCCAGTTTACCGCAGAAGCCAGTCAGTTCCAGTCAGTTGCAACGCACCGAGGAGGGGAGAATCGAGTGGTGAGCTTCGCCGTGAAGGCCACGTCGAGCTAGTGGGAGTGTCCAGTGCAGCCTGCGCCTCGAAGGGCAGGTGGGGTCCACACACACCGGTGTGGAACCTTCGCCGGGACGTGGTGGGGCCGGGAACAGTCCGTTCCTGCCCTACATCGAGAACGGGAGCGAGGGACGAGCCCTACAGGAGGGCGTCCGCTCAAGGAGAAGCCAGCCGCGTGCAACAGACCAATAACAGAGACCGACAAATGGGACGTACGGCAGGAAGCATCCGAGAAAACCCAGGCAGTCAGCCGACGAGACTCCGAGGGGCCAGCCGCCATCAGACGCAGAGTCCTGCCAGTCCAGTTCACCAGACCTCAACTGCAGGACCAACTACCCGCCCAGCAAACCAGATAAGTACAGTCATCCAGCGTGTGTGAAGAGTACTACCCCCCTACACCCCCTTTGTATAAACGGGAAGGAGTTGTCTCTAGAGCTCGTGTGTGAATTATAACTTGTTCAAGGAATAATAAAACTAGAGATTTTTCTTGAACTACTCAATCGCCCTGTGTCGTTTCCTTAGTAAATTGGACCTTTAGACAACAGTGTCGAAACATCCCTACGCCCGATCACGGCGAACTAGTAATAAGTGCTGGCGCCTCAATCGCCACAGAACAGTGTCAACACCTTCGTCTTAACCACAGCTTGGGTAGTTGTCAGTAAGTCAGACCAAATATACTCAAGCTGTTCTGAAAAAATTCAGGTGTGAAGACTGTTAACCATCTTTGATTCTCATTGAACTAAAACTGAAGATAAAACCTTGTAAATGTGAAAATGATATACCGTAAATCCGGGCTACTTTGCACCTGCTGGGGGTAATATTGCACCACCCAAAATATTTGTTTAGGTGCCATTTGGTGAAAGGGTAGCAAACATTACCCGTGTAGATAACGTTCAAACTTTAAAATATCTAGTTAGAGTCCTCTGTTTCTTTGCCAAATTACACCAAAACGAAAATTTTGAATGGTGCAAAGTTACACCTGCAGGTGCGAAGTAGTCCTGGTTTACGGTAACAAAAAAACATTTAAGAGAATTATTAGGGTGTTTGATGTGGGCATACCGATGTTGGGCATAAGGCCAGACACGTTTTACTTTGAATTTGTTTCTAAAGAATTCAGGATAAGGCAACAGATGAAGCAATTTTAAGATATTTGAAGGGAAACAGTAAGGTTGGATTGGTACGTCCCTCTGAAGAAGTTACTTGTTTTGTTGATTCAGATTGGGCAGGAGATGAAAATAACAGAAAATCAGTTTCAGGTTTATTGTGTAAGATAAATGGAGATGTAGTATCATGGGTGACAAGAAAACAAAACTGTACAGAATTGTTGACTTCTGAGGCAGAACTAGTACATAGCTTTAAGTAATGCAGTTTGTTAAGGCTAGTGTCTGATCTGAATGTAAATGTAGATAAAGTTATTGTTTATGAGGATAATCAAGGTTGCATTGCTGTAATCAGTAACCCAGAAAACATTTGAAGGGTAAAACAGATATTAAAGTATCATTTTGTATGTGATAAAGTTAAAAAATTGATGAAACAAATGGGAAAGGAGTTTGAAAGGATGATCAAACTGGCTAAGAATATATATTTTTGGGAAGATGGTGGAAGAAGGAAAAGGAAAGGAATAGGGGAAATTGTTTAGGTATGTTAAAAACGTAAGGAGAGGAGAGGAAGGGATCCCTCTGCTGAAAGGTAGGGATGGCAGGACTGCGTCAAATGACCACGAAAAATCGGAGATGCTGCAAGGCCAGTACTTGTCAGTGTTTGAGGCAAAGCAGGATTGTAATAGGGAGACTAATAGGAAGTGGGGGCTGTTTAGTAAGTTTAAGATGAGGGAGTGGGAGATAGCAATGGTAATCAGGGGGTTGAAGAGCAGTAAGGCAGTGGGACCAGACAGGATAGGGAACGCAGCACTTAAGTTGCGACAAGGTTGGAAGGATGCATTGATGGTCACAATACACAGGCAGGGGGAGGATAGGGGGAGGCCTGGCGGCTACAGACCGGTGAGTCTCACATCGAGTACAGGAAAGGTAATGGAGAGGCTGGTGGTTCAGTATGTGGGGAATGTTATGAACCAGAGGAATTGGTTGGACGAGTCACAACATGGTTTCAGAAAAGGATACTCATGTGAGACACAGCTGGCTGGGCTGTTAGAGGATCTGGTGCAGGCAGTTGATGAGGGGAAGCAGGTAGATGCCTGCTTCATAGACTTTGAGAAGGCATTTGGTAAGGTGCCCCATGGGACTTTGATGAAGAAAGTGGATGAGCTGATACTGGACAAGTGGGTAGTGGAATGGATTGGGGACTTCCTCAGGGGGCGAAGACAGAGGGTGAAAGTGGGGGAGGGAATATCGGAGGAAGGAGAGGTTACGTCAGGGGTGCCGCAGGGAAGCGTGCTGGGCCCTTTGTTGTTTGTTTACCATTATGGTAAATGACATGGGTTTGGAGATTAGGGAAAAAATAAGATTGTTTGCAGATGATTGTGTATTGTATGCAGTGGTGGGAGGGGGTGAAAACTTGCAGGCAGATATTGACAGGATATGGTTGTGGACCATGGAGAATAAAATTAAGGTAAATGTAGGAAAAACTAAGGTAGTGAGGTTTACAAGGAAGAAGGTGATAAGCACAGACATGTACAGAGGGAGGGGCAAGACATGGAAGAAGCAGCAGAATATAAGTATTTAGGGATTGTATTACAGGGAGACCTCAGATGGAAAAAATAGGTAGAGAGGGTGGTTGCAAAGGGAAGAAGGGCTTTGGGTATGTTGGGAAGGGTGCTGAAGGTAGTCAGCAGTGAGGTGAAGGAGAAGGTATATAGCACAATGGTACGTCCAATGTTAGAATATGCGGCAGCAGTATGGGACCCGTACGTGGAGGTAAAGGTGCGAGCGCTAGAGAAGGTGCAAAGAAGGGCAGCAAGATGGTTGAAGGGTAGGTGGAGATGGCAGGGGCAAAGATGGTGACGATGAAGGGAACTATAGGCCATCAGTGATGACGAAATGGGGTGGAGCTCGTTGAAGAACAGGAGAAAACTTGAAAGGCTGGTCAGGATGTAGAGGCTGGTGAATGGAAAGGGAGGGTGGGGAAGTTTACGCTGCCAGCTAAGTAAGGGGGTGTTTAGAGGGAGAGGAATAACATCGAGAAGCTTCAGAAAGTGTGGAGGATAACGGAGCAGGGTAGACATTCTATGCTTGTGAGGTCTGTGAGGGAGTGGAATGTGTTGCGGGAGGAATTGAATTATGTTGTTTTTATATTATTAAGAAGATGAGTAATAAATACTGTACCACTTGGAAGTACATTTCATTCACATATTTGTCATGGTGTGTGTGTAAACTACTGCAAATAGCTATTCTGACCTTGCACCAAATTTGTTTAGTATTTCAGCATTTGAATATGGCTATAGTAACTTTCCACATCAAAACTATGTGGCGAAAATCTGTAGGTAAAGATTTGTAACTGTTTTAGTTATTGAAATAACTTACATACACCCTAATACATATTAATTTCTAATAAAGTACTTTAATTTCACGGTGCAGTTTTTTTGTCGCTTTTGTATTGTGTACACACACAATTGCTACAATTATTTGCTATTGTAAAACGTTTTGAAAATATATAAAAAGTACTTCCCATAGCCAAGTTATGGCCTTGATTTTAGCTTAGCACAACTTTGCATATTTTGGCATCAGCTTCTGCATGATGTCGCAGAGAATGGTGATCTCAATTTCACGGAGCGAATGCACAAGAGGGGGCGAAGTAGTGCTCTCGCCGGGTTGTGCGAAATAGTATTCTTTATAATTGCCCCTATGGGATCAACATCGTGAAATAAAAATAAATAATAAATAACAAACGGATTAAATTGGTCACGTTTAGCAAACATGTAACCTGGTATTTATCGGCATAAAACATTAAAATGCACTTTACTTGATTTTTAATCATTGTAACATAACCTCATTATGTTTCCGATAAATCTTTGCAGACGGAAAGATTATTTCTGCTGACACAACTAACATATGGACAAACATAAATGTACACACGTGTAAGGTAATACATAATCATACTTACCATAATTATTGCGTGTAATACAAATTCAACAGCCTACGTTTCTTTCCGGGAGGTACCAATGGACACAAACAAATGAAAGCGCGAAATAAACAAGTGAGAGTAACAATATTTAAAACATAAACAAGTTGCTGCAAATTTGAAAAATAAAATATTACGTGAAAACAGTGTTTACGATGTCTATAATTATGAGTAATTTGTAAGACTTGATACATTATTGCAAATATAAAAATGGTTTGCAAGAATTGATATATCAGATCTACGCTCTTGTGTAATGTGTATTTTTAAACTTTTGATATGATGTTGACTCGAGTGCTTGGAGTGGGCGTTGGGTTATTTGTTGTAATACTGCTGTGGATTATAGCTTTCCTGGTGTGCTTTATTTCTGTTCGTACGCAGAAGAATATTGGCTTATCAGTGGTTTTTGTGGCCACAATTATTTCAGTGATTCTAATATTTATTCCTCGTGAGAATGAGAGTGAATCAGTAAGCGAAACAGCAGGCGTAGGCAAGGTAAGGAATTTTCTCAAAATTGTGTGAGGGGAGAGGGAGTCGTATGCATCGAAAGGTCAAATTATCAAGGAATGCAGATATTTATTTATTTAATACTGTACATGGATATTGATAATTCCGTCCAAGTTGGTGGCAGGATAAAAGGCTTAGGCTACTTTAACTCGGTATCTTATTGTAATATGCTGTGGAAATGTTTTAAGTAATTTTTTGAGAAGTTAAGGATTTGTGCATATGCAAGTTTTTTTGTTGCTGGGTGTGCAGGTGCCCACCCATTGCTTTGGTAACAGCAAGAAATTCATATACTCAAGTCCTATCAATAATAATAATACTATACTTGCTATTGGGCGGCCGCCCGGTGGCAAGTTCATTCCCCTCCCCCTCACTTCCTTACCCGGCTCTTTCTGAACTTCCCAGCGCCTTTCACTGTCATTACCTCCTTCCGCAATAAACTCCACACCCTCACCGACCTCAAGCATGTATTGCCTACCCTGCTACGTTCTCCTCCATACCCTCTGTATCTTAACACTGTTGTTGTTACCTGTTCCTCTGTACACTCTCCTAGACAGACTGAAACCCAACTTCCCCTATCCTGCCTCTCCATTCACCACTCTGTATAACCTGACCAGCCTCTCCGCTCTTCTCCTGTCCTCCAATGAACTCCAACCCATCTCCATCATCACTGATGGTCGAAAATTCCCTTCATGCTCACCATCCTGCCCCTGCCCCTGCCTTCTCCCTTCTCCACCTGCCCTTCAACCATCTAGCTGCCCTTCTTTGAAACTTCTCCAGCTCCCGTATCTCCACTTCCACGTATGGATCCCATTTTCCTGCTGTGTATTCCAATATAGGTCGTTTCATTACCCTCCCCAGCATTCCCAAAGCTCTTCTGCCCTTTGTAACCACTCATTCTGCTTGCTTTTTCCAACCAAGATCTCCCTGTAATACTACACCCAGGTACTTATATTTTGATACTTCCTCTATTTCCTTTCCCCCATCTGTAAATGTCCCTGCTCTTCGCTCTCTTTCTCGTAAACCTCACTATCTTAGTCTTTCGCACATTGATCTTCATCTTATTCCTCTCAGTCCATGACTGTATCAGATCAGTGCCTTCCTGCAAGTTTCTCTGATCACCCACCTCTGCATGCAACACACAGTCATCAGCAAACAACCTTATTTTCCCAGCCACCCCCATTCTCATGACATTTACTATTATGGTAAACAAGGGGCCAAGCACATTTCCCTGTGGCACCCCTGATGCCACACCCACTTTCACCCTCTGGCTCCGTCCCCTAAGAAAGTCACCCATCCATTCCACTACCCACTTGTCTGCGAGGAGCTCGTCCACCTTCCTCATCAACATCCCAGGGGAACCTTGTCAAAGTGCTTTTCAAAGTAGGCATCAACCTGCTTCCCTTCATCTACTGCCTGCACCAGATCCTCCAGCAGCCCTGCCAGTTGCATCTCACACGAATATCCCTTCCTAAATCCATGTTGGTACTCCTGCTGCCAATTCCTCACATTCATGACGTCTACTTCAAACTGCACAACTAGTCTCTCCATTACCTTCCCTGTACTTGATGTGAGACTCGCAGGTCTGTAGCTGCGCAGCCTTTCTCTGTCCTCCCCCCGCTTATATACTGGGGCCACCAATGCCTCCTTCCATCCCTGCGGCAACTTACCCTCCTCCAGTGTCCTGTTAAACAACACCTCCAGATATCTAACCACCTCTCTCCCACCTGGTCCCACTGCCTTATTACCCTTTAACCCTCTAATTACCACAGCTAACCCTCGCTGACTCATCCTAATCTCACTATATAACCTGCGGTCCCCATTGTCCTCCCTGTTCCAATCATTCTGTACCTCAAACACTGACAATTACTGAGCTTGCAGTATCTCCCTTTTTTCTTTCTCATCTGCCACAGTAAAGCCATCTATACCTTTCAGATTCTGTATACCTTCCTCCCCTTACTTTCTTAATATACCCAAAGATCAGGGAAATTGTGGGATAAAACACATAATAATCATGTAAAATTGATGTCAATTTGGTTGCATTATCGCAGTAAAAACATGTTTAGCAATGATGACAAAGCATGTCGACACACTGAGTGGTTTCCACATGAGAAAGAAGTTCCTGCGCAGCTGACGGGGAAGGTGAGCGGCGGCTGTAGGGGCACGGAGGAGCGAGAGTCTGAGAGGAGGGAGAAAGCATTCGAGGGAAAGGTGGTTACTCTCCAAACAGAAAATATCGTGCAACATATGTACTCGCCTAAAACCTCAAAATAAGTGCTGAAAAGGGAACTCGCAATAAACATGTGGCATCACTCAAACAATAACTTAAATTTTATAGTACATTTCACTTCACACAAGCATACTTACGAACTTATCACAGTGTTAATGTATTTTATGTCAAATTTCTCGTTCTCTAACAACTTGTTTTCGAGGGTCCCCTTTGTTTTAACCCTATGAGAGACACGTGCAAACCTTTATAATATGATGATGTGTTGTATAATTGTACAAACAATTAATTTTGTATTTGGGTCTCTGCCTGTCTGGCGCATGAAGTGCACTGCAGAGGTTTGGTAGACGACTAATGATTAAAAAAGATTTGATATTTTGTAATGGTGCCTGAATACGAAAACCAATTAATAAACGTTTTGTGCTCAAAGACCAGATATACGTTCTTATGCCAGCATCTAGAATTATTTTTTGTGTGCAAAAACATCTAAAATGGGCATTTTCAATAACAAGTTTTAGCTGCTAAATTTTTGATACGACTACATTGCAGACAGTTCAGAGTTGTCTTTAGACACTCGTAATTTTTTCACCTNTCTAAAATGGGCATTTTCAATAACAAGTTTTAGCTGCTAAATTTTTGATACGACTACATTGCAGACAGTTCAGAGTTGTCTTTAGACACTCGTAATTTTTTCACCTTATTAGCTTGCCATAAAATTATACGGTCACCACTTAAAGTCACGTGGGGGCGAGTCCCGACGGAAAGAAGACTGCATGCCAGTCAAGCGCCTTGCGCCTAGAGGCGATGTGACAGTGGCTAGGGACAGCTCACGCGTTTCGAGGCCTGGAACACGGAAAATAGCCACGGGCAAGCGAAACCGTTAGGGCTACTGGTGGTGAAAATTATTTAGCTCGGAGTTACGTTTTGTTCAAATTACGTGATAAGTAAAGTGTACAAATGTGTCTTAGAGCCCGGAAAGTGTGTGGAGAGGTCAGAAGCTAAATTCCAGGCATATTAATTAGACTCGTGGAGACTTAAGTTAATACACACTGTGGTAACATACATTGCAGGACACGTGTTTAATGCCACATCATAAACAAACAGAAAACCAATGAAAGCAAAAACATCACTTAATTGGTTGACCTTTTTTTATAAGACTTCTGGCCTAGCAGTGTAGTATAACCACTAGTCAAATATAATTAAATTTTTCGGACAAATAAATTTATTTTGTAGTCAATAGTAGAAACACATTTCAAAATTTGGTTTCACATAGTTCAAGCCTTATTTACTGTCAACAAATAACATTTTATTTTCTATATTTTCAAATCTGTAGTAGACAAAATGTTGGATATTTTCTGAGGAATAATTCAAAATAATTAATTTCTCGAATTTCCCACATTGTGCAACTGGAAATATATTTATAAATGTAATGTGCATTGTTTCATTAATTTTAAACACAAATATATAGCGTGCACCAATGGCCGTAATGCATCAGCCAAGATATTTACAGAATCTGATTTTGAAGAACTTGCCATATTAAAATATAAATTTAAAATACCACATTTTNTAATGCATCAGCCAAGATATTTACAGAATCTGATTTTAAAGAACTTGCCATATTAAAATATAAATTTAAAATACGGAACAAGTTTTGCACACCACAATATACACAGTTATTGGGAAAAGTTAAAAAAGTAAACATATTTTCTACATTCCACACGCACTACACGCATGGGGGAAACTATTTTGCATTTACAATTTACTAAAAGGAATTCCTTCCACGGCGTGTGAAACCAAATGTTTTTACGACCAACAGTACACGCAATCAACCGCGGCTACTTTCCTCCTTTCCGGCCAACAGCTAAGGGAAGATTGAAGCGAACTCCCCTGTTTCGAGGAGGTGGAATCGTCCGTATGATTCTGCATCTCTGGACATACATTTCATTCTCATTTGGAAACTACTCTACGAACAGGAAACATTTCCAGTTAATGACTAGCTATGTTTATAGTTTCCAGCACGGTGAATGCCGTTGTGCATGTGCTTTTTTCTCATCGTGTTTATAAGTTGGTAATATTTTATCTGAATTTAATTATTTTGTTTACTTGCTTGCTTTAAAAACAGTTTCTTGTAGGTACCATTGTAGTGCGTTTTCTTGAGTGAAATGTAATATTAATCGGCACGTGTTTACCGCTTCATAAAACTGCTCGTTCAATCATTTTCCTTAACCGCCGTCCATAATCAAGGGGTTTTCAGAATTGAGCTGCGCGATGCGGCGCGTCATGTTCTATGCTTGCAGCCAGAGACGAGCGTTGTTTGCGTTTTCACAATAGAGCAATGTTCTGCAAGGAAGCTCGCAGTGAAATCCTAAAAGCAAACGAAAGTCAGTGAATTTTTTTGTCATTTAATTAGTAAAATTTTAATTTTTTAGTGATATACACTTTTCTTTAATAAAAATTTGAAATTTTGTATAAGAATGACTCTTTAGGCATTGGGAAACATTATCCTTGTGTTTTCCTAAAGGTAAGAAAGATCTATATAAATTTGAACTGCAATTAGTATCTCTTCAAACCAATTATTATGAACATTTTCATTTGTGCTATTCCTNGATCTATATAAATTTGAACTGCAATTAGTATCTCTTCAAACCAATTATTATGAACATTTTCATTTGTGCTATTCCTTATCTTCACGCCAGTTTATTTATTATGAAGTACAAAACTGCTGTTCTTCTTATTCCCCATCGCTGACAATGAGCATCAAAACCAATGTTCGTCGCTCATGCAATGCTCTCGAAGCCCGTCGCCAGCATCAAAGCTCTGATTGGCTGAAGCTCGTCGCGTCGCTCAGTTGTGAAAACTGCTTTCAGCGACGCAAATATAATTTAGATGTCTTAAGTCTAAATCTGTTGGTTTCAGGAAACGTGCACAGTGTTGATTTTACTGAATGATTCTGCAAATAAGTTATTTAATGCTAGTGATGAACAAACTTGATTTTAGTAAAGTAAACTTGCAAGAATCTCTATAGAAATACATGTATGTGTTCAAGAGGTTGCAAATTTTACAAACAGTAAGTTTGCATGTTTTGTAAATAATGTATTGGTAAATCATTAATATAATGATTGAAATGCACGTGGCCTGAAAAAGCCGCACTTTCAACACTTTTGAAGTGTGTAAATAATATTTGTTTATTTGCCTATATCGCAAATTCAACTAGTGTGTATGTATTGCTGCATCTGTATGAATACGAACGACATACATATGTATCACGTTTTGTTTTTTCATTGCAGTTAATACTTTCAAAGTTATAAAAAATGTGAATGTTATTTCCATACGAGCAAAATTTTTCACTACTCCATCAAAACAATATGCAACTCAAAAAATGCCACACTTTCGTAAGAACCTCAAAACAAAAAAAAATTGCTTAGAAAATTTAAAAAAAATTAAAAGCGAACTAATGTATTTACTTTAACAACTCAAAGAAAATACAGCCATGTTCATAACGTGGGAGAAAAATTCAGTTCTGTTAGTTAGGCAGCTGTGACTTGTTTATAGGCCACGTTCCAGTTGGTACTGAGCAGCTGAAATTACTGATGAGCGTTCCTTTACATACTGATTGTGCTTATCTGTAACTGACGAATGGCGTTGTGGCGTCTGGGTTGGAGGCTATACTTCCGGCTGAAGCTACCGACGTGCAGGAGGTCGGGCAAAGGCAGACGACGCAACATGGTTGCGATGGATAACGACCAAGTCACGTTGTTGTTATCTGCAGAAGATGCAGGTGGAAAGTATATTTCCATATTCTTCAATCTCGTCATCAGTTGATGAGTCTGAATCAGACGAAAATGAACATTTTAGGCCTACCGTAGCTTCACTACACATTGCAGACGCCATTATTCGTCCTGAAAACACTGCTGACGAGTGTTCCACCTGGTTCTGCTACTGAGTGCGGGTTTTTGCTGACTGCATTCCCTTTGGCGTGCTACTGGTCAGCGAAGTCAGTACCAAGTGGCACGCGGCCATAGTTTGTGAGTTTGCAAGCTTCCCGCGTTTCATTCTGTGAACGTGTAACGTGAGTGTTCATTTGCACGTGCATTATGGAAGTACACAAAGATAAACTACTTTTGCCAAGGACTGGTTTTGAAAAACAGTTTGATTCATTTATGAAAACGCAAACAACATAATTGTGGCACGCAGTTTATGCTGACTGTCGGCGAAGACCTTAAGCACTGCAAGTAATTCATCATCGAATGTGGGAGGCACATGCAGGAAACTGTAAATTCATTCTTTATCGTCAGCATGTGAATTGATAAATTAAAAAAATACTAACCCCACAGATAAAATGGGTTATTATTCATTTTGATAAATAAAGTGACTGCGGAAATAATAATTTTCAATTTTGAAATTTGATTTGGACATAATTTAGGATACATAAACCAAATTTCGTATAGCTTCGGCTGAACTGTGTGTTTAAAATTGTAAATGATTAATTAAAATTTGTATCACAGTAGATTTCATGCAAGTAAAGACATAAATTGTCTTTAAAACTTAGTACCTAGCTTAAACTGACGAGCATGAGTCAAAACAAATTGTATGCTCCACCTAACTACATCTAAGTTTTCTGTTCGTTGTTGAAAAAAATATTAAATTTTAAGTTTAGGCTGTGTTTGATTTTTATTAGAAACCATGTTAGATTTAATTTTGGTACCATGATATTTAATGCTAGTGTTAAAATACTTTACAACCTTAATTTTTGGAATTTTACTTCATTTTAAAATATTTTATTTTGGTTCTGTTATGTTTGAGTGCCATGTTTATTGTGCTAAAATTATTGTTTCAAAGGTTACGTAGTAAGTATAAAATTTTCTTCCAAACTGATACTACTACTTAATAATATTTTCCAGTTTAATAGTCTGGTCGCTTTAGCTTTCCAATCCCCACGTGAGATCTGAAATAGTATGAACAACATTTTACTTGTGTAGTTACCACCAGAAATAGTATTTATGCAATGCTGTTAAAAAATGTAGTTCCAGAGTGAGTGGAGTTATAATGACGAGATTATTTGTTCTGACCAACCACACTGTAAGTACTTTTTGAAATTTGAAATTCTATACCGCATTAAATATGACAAAATTATCATTAGAAAGTACAAGTGGAAAGTCTAAGGAGCTTTTAAGTTTTTTTCTAGGAACTTGAACTGGAATTAGTTACTTTCTGCGACAAACTTTCCAATCTCTGGTATTAGGCATTACACCTATTGAGATGATAATTCCTAGTGCTGATAGATAGCCAAGGGGAATGGTACAAACAGTAGCAAGTTTCAGAGGTTATGGTGGCAGATGGAAAGAGCAAGGCAGTCCACGCTGTTGAGAACTGTGAGGGAGTGGAATGTGTTGCGGTGATTTAGGAAGGGAATGGAGAGTGAAACGGGATGAGGGATGAAATGCTTGCCACAGGGCAATAGCTCAACTGTAAGTGGCAATTATTACTATTATTGTTACAGCTAATTAAAAATTATATTGAACTGTGAACAAAATAAGTTATTGTAAACTGTTACAGAGTGATATAAACTCTGTTGTTAATTGGTGCACACAGAATGATATGAAATTGAATGAATGAAAATCTCAAATTATTACATATTCCCTTAAGAGAGACAATATAAATGTTAAATACTCTTGTCAATAATATAGTTCTTCAAAAAAAAGCAGTGTATAAAAATTTAGGTATATTACTTGACTTAAGATTATATTTTCGTCACCATATTGATAGTAATCTATTAACTATTGCAAACAGAACTCTAGGTCTCGTAATATATTTAACTCTGCTTCTAGTTTGATTATTTACTTTGTCTTTATTATACAACAGCCAGGCCCTAATGAGAATGCTGTTCAGTTGTCTGGAATTCAATCACAAATATAGATAAAAGCAGAATTAAGAAAATTCAACAAAAAATATTTTGTTTTATTTTTTTATGTAACGAGAAATTCAATTATGAACTATTAATCAAAAAACTTAACACGCAAATACTTTACCTTAGAAGGAAAGTCATTGATTGACACAGCGCTCTTGATTAACTTTATTATAGGCAATGTAAATAGTTCTGAAGTATTACATAGTGTGAGTCTGAAAATCCCACAAGATCATCAAAGATCTCTTTCTTTGTTTATAACTACTCATAAGACTGTTGATTTAATGGAATGATGTGTAAATAATGAATAATGTAAATAAGGGTTTAGTTATTATAGATCCCTTTTCTACTCCATAGTTTAAATCAAACGTATTCTGTCAAAAACGGATAAGATATAAGTCAATATCACTTTGACTGTATTTATTTTGTTTATTAACCTTAATTGCTTATATAGATAAAATACTCAAAATTATACTATGATATATTATACGTAAGTAATATTCAAATTTTTATATTATTATTTGCTGTGTACTTTTTCATTAGATGTATTATATCTATGTTAGTACAGTATTAATTTTTTGTAGCAGATGTTTGTTTTTCTTATTCTATATTTGAGTTTGTTTTATTTTTGCAATATTAAGTCTTGTCCGTATTTTTGTTCTAATTGCATGTTTGTTCATATTATGATGTTTTTTCTTCTATAATATGTATTTTTTGTTTATNATGATGTTTTTTCTTCTATAATATGTATTTTTTGTTTATTGTTACTTGTTATGTAATTTTGTGTTGTCTTGTGTATCAGTGTACCTTATCCAAGGCCTTCAATCTTTGAGGGACAAAAATATTAATAAAGGAAATTATTATTATCATCATCATCATTGTTATTATTATTATACCTACACGTCACCTTCAGAACTTTAGCTTGACTTCTTCACTGTGTAATTTAGGCTGTTTTCCAGAGCAGGTGAAGCAGTGCACTAGGCTGTTCAAAAATTTTTTCTTCTATTCTTACATTCTATCTAGTTGATGTTAATTGAATTCTATAGTATTGGCATTATAGTGCCTTAACCATTAAGTACTTTTTGGTGAAAAAGTGGGTGTGACAAATTGTAAATCATTGTGTGTTATACTTTAATACATTACATTTAAAAAAAAATTAAACCTTATGAGAATATGGTTAGTACTCTCTGTGTTTAAAAATTTTGTTTTGTGTGTAAAAATTGGTTGTCTTTCTTTCCAGATTTATGATACTGTCTTTGTGTGGCGAGTCACACTGGTGATCCTGTTGGGTTTGTCATCCGTAGCTGCATTACTGATCTTTCTCTTTACACACCTTATGGAACCAAGACATGCCAAGGCACTAACGCAGTTAAAATTGTGATATTCACGTCCACAGGAGTATTTGTGGAAGTCAAGTAAGCGGACATCAGATACTGGTGCAGATTGCTTCCAGAATGACACCATTGGGTATGTTGTTTGGTTCGTCAGTGCGAATGTTACGCCCAGCGGCCCAACTTCTCAGGTGTCGTGTGGCAGAGAAGAAATTTTCTTGCTCTGCTGCTGTAAAAAAGGTTTACCACGTGGACAGCAATGCAGACTTTGAGGAGAAGGTCGTGAACAGTTCTGCCCCGGTGATAGTCAACTTCCACGCAGACTGGTGCGATCCCTGCAAGATCCTGTCGCCGAAGCTCGAGGAGATGGTGAGGGCTCAAGACGATGTCGACCTGGCTGTGGTGGACGTTGACAAGAATCCAGAACTGGTACACACTTTCGAAGTGAAGGCTGTTCCAGCCATTATCGCAATAAGGAATGGCTTTGTGGTCGACAAGTTCATTGGCCTTGCAGATGCTGACACAATAGAGACACTGATGGACAAACTTGTTAATAGAAACAATAGTTAAACACATGACAAATACTTTTATTACTTAAGTACTTGTGTTCTTGCCTTCTGAATGTAACCAATAACAGTATTTAATTTATTGTTACTGCACTAATATGTTGATGTTGATTAACTTCTTGTTGTGTGCAATGCCTAAGGATGAAATTGTTTTAAGAGTTTGTTGTGTTTTTTAAGTAGATTAATTCAGTGTTGAATCTAAAATGTCTGACTGTTGCATTGGTTGTACTACTGTTCATTGGTGTACTTAATTTGCCTCCATCTCCCATTAGAATAATACCAGCATATCGTTAACCTAGTTTCATGGCATGGTATCACCCAGACATTTGATTTAGTGTAGTGACTTTTATTTCACGAGAGGTGCCATCAATTTCCGGCGTCCAGTTGTGCAGTTGGCATACATTGACTTTCAGTGTCAGATGATGAAAGAAAGAGAAAAGAGTGTTCTGGTCATAATTAATAACATGTGGGAATTTGAACATGTGTAAAATCAACGTTTGTATAATAACTAAGTTATTTATACAAAAGTGACAGATATTTACACATTAATGGAAGTAATCATCTTTACCTTTTGCTTATTTCATTAGAAATAATGTCAAAAGTTGATTTAGTACATACTTGATATCTCCAAGACTTTTTGTATAATTTTGTATCAAATATTTTAAAAATCAACCATGGCATCATGGTTTATGATATGTTCATTTCTTGCAGACAGTCATTTTGCTGTGAAAGCACTAAAGTAGCTTTGACATGTACTATTCCATGCCTTTGTGTGTTGCTATGTTGTGAACCAAGTTTTGTGTATATGGAGCAAGGCGCTGGCTGGTGACGTTGCGTTCTTCTCTGGGAAGTAATAGCATCTGTAATGTTGGTGGCTTACAAGAAACTTGAGTGATTTAGGAGGATGTGTATTGGCAACTTATGACATAAGGGTGCTTAGTGTGAACTGCGAATTTCAGAATATAGTGTCTTGTAGATAAGATTGTTGGTCAGAGAATACAAATGTACCTGTATTGATTGGTAAACATGTATCAAGGTATTTCAGCCAGTACCTGCAACAAATATGTGTGTACTCAGATATCTTTGAAGTGTTTTTGTGTGTGTGGTTTTGTAATAATGTAGTATTGCTGGAGTAAAATAATTTGCAAAATATATTTGTTTTGAAACAAGTTATTCTTATTTGCATTAGGATACTGTAGTACAATATTAATTTCGATATACATTGACATTATTACATGGACTCTGTACATCTCGTACCAGCTATTACATTGCACCTGCATAGTTGCCAACCTTGCCCTATATACACTGCTACATCTCTCTTTTGAACAAAGTTAATCACATAACTTGAATGACAAAACATTACCAGGAGCGAGATTCATCTAGGTACATACTTGTTAAGGTAGCTAAGCTTTTCTGAAATTCTTTGAGATTGAGGCCTTGAGTGAGCATACTGATGAACCTTGAATTCTCTAAACAGTTCAACCATGACATCTGCATTTGTGAAGCCCTTAAACCCCTCTTCTAACTTTTTTTTTAATGTTGAACAGGCTCTTCAGATTCTATCATTACAACTATACTTTCACCTGACCAGTACAGTTGTTTGTTTACAATATTATCATTGTTTGCTGATTTGGTGTCCCTCGTACAAAGGACTTCTTCAAGATGATTAGAGTTTCTTCACTTTAACCTACCCTTTTCATCTTGAATGAGTACTGATCGCAGGACTTCTCAAATTCAAGAACACTGGTATGCTTCCTCACACCCTAATCAAAATAAACAACATTGTCACCTTTTTTTAAATTCAGGATCCCTTGATTTAATATTTTGGTCATAATTATTTTTATTCTGCAAATCCTTTTGTAACTGTATTGCACTAAATGTTTTTACAACCTCGTGTTCCAGCAGATCATCGTGTATATCTTAGTCCTTCTTGCTAAACAAAAGCTGTGCAGGACTGAAATGTGAACGCAGTACATGTGTTTTGTGGTGTTCCAGCAACATTACATGCATGTCAAGTTTCTGTCAATATACTTTTTCAACTTTTTTTTTTTTACATATTCGTTTAGCACATTCAGCTGAAGCACTACTTTTGGGATAATAGCGACTTGCAGCATGGATTGTGACACCGTAGTTAACACTAGGCTCTCTAAACTGTAAGGAGTTGATAGACATTCATTTGCAACTAAAACACTTGGTAACACAGGTGTGAAGAACAGTATCTTTAAGGCCTTCATGACAGCATGAGTGTCCTTCGAATTAAGTAGAATTAGATATAACCATTTAAAGCAATAATCACAAAGAACTAAGTAAGAATGGGAATTGTACTCAAGAATGTCACAAACTTCTTTATTAAATGGCAATGTCTGAGGGTCCTCTACTATAGTCCATACTGTATAAGAAGGCCACTTTCTGACACGTCTGCGAAAGTAGTGCCACTGTTTACATTTGACTACGTATCCTTCCGCCATCAGCTGGTCCGTCAAGGCGGGGCTGTATTTTTTATCAACACTCTGTCAGCTAATCCACTTGCCATTGTACTGTATGCTAAACAAATTTTAAGATACTTTAAGACTGACATCTGTCTAAAAAAAATAAGTAGGTTATAAAAGTAAAAATATAAAATGTTGCAAATAATTAAATATTTGCTAACTCTTTTTTAATTTGTCCTAGATAGTGAATTTGGGTTAACATTTGCGGTCTGTTGTATCTATTATCACACTTTGGACGTTATAGCTAATATATTCGAGTTTGAAATATGTGACATGGAATAACGCTAGAATTGCTTAAAAACGATTCACGCGTGTCTCACTTTCTACGGAAACAAGGAGATGGGTTTAGAGAGAACAATATGGCGTACAATTTACTTAGACGAACGATTACCGGCTGAATATAAATTACTTGTACTCCAAATCGTTGTACATGAAATATATGTTACTTTAAAAATTATGCAAAGCTCATAGAAAAATATAACTATTGGCATCTGTTTGTAAATTCGTTATATATCGCACAGGAAAGCAGTTCATTTCTGACTGGTAATAGCTCGCATAATATCCCACAGATGGCGCGCACAACACGTCACTGCGAAGTTTGAGCCGCTGTTTTTGGATAACAGATAGCGTCTTTTTTAAAGTTTATAGTTCTTATATTACGGGCTGGAAATATATTTCAAATTCGTGTCGTTTCATTAAATTATTAGAGAAAATAATTCAACAATATTATGCGATATTTCTGTATGCTTTTGGAATTAATATCGAGGACATGTTGAAAGCGAGGTTGGAGAGGGATGATACGACATGAAAAAGCTTTCTGAAGTCAGCACAACTTCAGAAAACTTTTCCACGTCGTATCGTTCTATTGTACATTTCATTTTGAACACCTATAATAAACTACATTATCATGAAGTTTAGTTTTTAACACTTACAACCATTGTTTTGTGACCTTGTAAAATAAAATGTATTAATAAATGTAAGAACTCTTTCTTATCCGCGTATTTTCTGCTTTTGTGATGTACATCAGCAGTGCACTCAGAATAGCCAACGTAATTTTAACTTTTGTTCGTTCGTGCATTAGCTGATACAGGATTTTGTAAATGGCGCTTTGTTTGTTTCGTATACATCAATTTGCCACTCACTGACTGTCAGAAAGTGGCCTTATACCGTATGGACCATACCATTGGTTCTTTGGTGGTTTTAGAATTAAATTTTTCACAAAGACAACATTTAGCTATAAAGTTCTCAATGCATGTAGCCATACTGACCCAGTAGAACTAAGTTTTAGCGCTGGCCTTTGTTTTTGATACACCAAAGTGTGACTGATACAAGTTGTCTAGGACATAATCTGTTAAGGATGCAGGAACCAGGATTTTATCTTCCAGAAACAACAATCCCTCTTCAACTTCAATATCACGTCTTCTGAATTTATAATAAAATTGTGCAATATCCGGTACTTCACTTTTTGAATTTGGCCACCCATTAAAGAACAATGTATTTAATTGACTTGGTAACACATTTGTAGCTATTTCCTGCAGAAAAATTACTTTGTTCTCATTTGACATGTTCACTGTGTGTATCACTTCATTTAGAACATCTTTGAGCCTGGTACATACACAAGTTGAACTTTGTACACACTTAACTTAAACCTGATACTTTGCAATCTTTTTTAGTGTACCTTATGAATCAGTTTTTTTCATGGTACCAAACGCTGATAATCAGTTTGAATAATTGCTTTACGATTATAAATGTATTGGTGGAAATNAGTTTTTTTCATGGTACCAAACGCTGATAATCAGTTTGAATAATTGCTTTACGATTATAAATGTATTGGTGGAAATATTTGCTTACAAAGAGAACAGCTATAAATTATTTATTTTCTCTGACCATAATTGATCTCTGTGGGTGAAAGCCACCTGGATGCATTGCATTTTTGTTTACCATTCTGCAAAAGAACATAACCTATACCCTTCTTACTGCTACCAGTCTGAATTATAATGTCTTTTGACTCATCAAATGTTTGTAAGAATGGTTCTGAGACCAGTATGATTTTGAAATTTTCCATTCTTGCGCCATTTACATTATGGTCCCATTCAAACTCAAGAGACTTCTTTCGCCCATTAAGTACCGTAACTTTTTTTTTCAAAATTTTTGTTGAAATTCACATATAAAAGATAATAACTCTTTATATATCTTCCAAAGTTGTCAGTTTTCTGATCTTACTCACAGTTTACAAAATATAGGGTGGCAATCAAAATGCCCCTTGGGATTAAAGCAGTCATTTTGCAAACTTGTCATGAAACTAATGATAGTCTGTAAGTGGATGTAAATTGCTTTTGCTGTAACTTTTGTCTGCATATTTTATTTTAGGAACACTACAAGAATTTTCTTCAATTAATTTCGAGGATTTTGATAATTGAAATAACAAATAAGGAAGATAAAGTGACTTTATGGGATACATATTATTGTATAAAAATTTTAAGTTCTTTTACAGTCTTGTATAAATTAAAAAAAACATATCACAATAAACATAACATAAATACGAGTTTATAGCTTTTTGTTTGTCCATACAGTTTGAATAAAAAGAAAATTTTATACAAAGAAAGGTAAGTGTCAATTATTTGTTGTGAAAATCTTCAAAACAGTGATCATGCAGCAGTACATTACATTTCCTACAGGCTGCTGGAGTTTTGTTTTTTCGGTAATGTGCACATGCGCGACGATGGTTGTCAGTGGAAGTGATGTGACCACCGTGAGATGTTCGTACCAGTGTGGAGGCTCTGTCACAATATCGCATTGGGCCTGGGCACANGAAGTGATGTGACCACCGTGAGATGTTCGTACCAGTGTGGAGGCTCTGTCACAATATCGCATTGGGCCTGGGCACAATACTGTCTGTGCACACTTCCCTAACAGGACGCTAACACATTGCCGCAGAAAACTCAGCTGATCTAGTGTCAGTTCCGTGCTTCTGGCAAGGATCCACGCATTAGTCGTACACACGTCGAACAACCAGAATGCATCTGGTATGTACCATTTTTTTTCCCACTGATACCAATGTGATAATTGGAAATGTTCTTGTCAAGCAGATCGATTCCTCCCATTTGTTATATTCGTGAATGGCATTGGGCTATGTCACTTGCAATGATTTATTTTCCTTGGAGCTGAATCGGTTAGCATACTGAACTGGCTGCATTCCATGTTCATTAGAGAGAGTGTACACCACATCATTGTCCCTCCATGCCACTGCTGAAATCCCCTTACCTTCTTCAATATACTCTTCATAAGCACGTTTCTGCATTACCTTCTTGTCAGCAATAGGACACATCCCCATTCTGTTTATTCGAGCTATTCCTGTTCTTTTCATGCCGCCCTCAGATAAGAGCAGATAAGTTTAGCGTTGGTAACAAAATTGTCGAAGTAGAAGGAGAGCTGAATCCCAGGGAATGAGGTCATAAGAGAGTCACAAAAAGTTAGAACTACTCACTCTCCAAGACCTTGGTCACCAGGCCGTGTACCATTGGGATTTTTCCCTTGATATAAGTCTGCAGCAGGGCAATATCCAGAGCTTCTGTACCATAACCCAAGCTGTGAAGCTAAGCCGTACAGGTTTCAATTGAAAAAACTGTTTGCACCCATGCCAACCGAAATACGGGATCATAGCCTCATCAACAGAAATATTCGTACCATCAGGAGCATTTGCAATGAATTTATTATTGAGCGAATCCAATAGTGGTCTTATTTTACCTATCTTATCCCTGCCATCAAGTTCTTCATTGTTGGAAAAGTGTAAGAATTTTGTGATTTCTTCAAATCTATTCCTATGCATTGCATTTGAAACAAGCATGTTTTGCACATCGTTGGAGGTTTCCCAAAACATTTTTTTTTACATGGTAGAGGGACATATCCACTGAGGTAAAGAATGCCAATGAAAACCAATTTCTTCAGCAGATAAAGAAAAGCTCAGATTATTATTCTGGGTGCCATATAGTACAGAATATTTCATAATTTCACCCACTATTTCATCCGTCAAAAAACACTAAGAAAATGATATTTTGATGATGTGTGCAGCATCAAAATGAGTCATAAATGACATAACTGACACTGATGGGGCTGTAGGTAAGTCTCCATTACTCCACTTGAGATTACACTGTGTCTTATTAGACATTCCTCTTCTCCCCCTTGCTAGAGGTTCCTCATATCTGACTTCTCAGTATCTGACTGCATGAGCGAACCTTCGTCTGTTTCGTTGTTATCTGCGGTATGGATTTCAGCCATGGCACAAAGTTGTTTAGGAGGTAGAGCATCGGAGTTTTTGCAGCTTCTGTCTCCAAAATTATCATCGGATGCTCCATTATCTGGGGGGCGGGGGGTGATAGCAGCAGACCCGGGACCAGTCATTAATTCATTGTCGTCGGGGGGAGATTTTCAAAGTAGTCCAGAACTTCTACAAGGGAAAGTAATAAAGTAACTACCGCCTGAAAGAAACAAAAGCAACAATATGGAAATACATTATCAAATNTTCTACAAGGGAAAGTAATAAAGTAACTACCGCCTGAAAGAAACAAAAGCAACAATATGGAAATACATTATCAAATATTGGTACTTTATCTTATTTCTATTCAATGTATCTAAATAAAAGTATAATAAACATCCCTCTGAATAAAATATAAAAATTCTACGAAGAATTAGGAAAATAATACAATTTTCCGAATTAGTTTTTTCCACCATAGACNTTCTACAAGGGAAAGTAATAAAGTAACTACCGCCTGAAAGAAACAAAAGCAACAATATGGAAATACATTATCAAATTTTGGTACTTTATCTTATTTCTATTCAATGTATCTAAATAAAAGTATAATAAACATCCCTCAGAATAAAATATAAAAATTCTACGAAGAATTAGGAAAATAATACAATTTTCCGAATTAGTTTTTTCCACCATAGACATATGGGCATAAGAGTGATTAACCAAGCATTTATAAGCTCTTAAAATTTAAGCTACTGATCTGGGTAGAAACGTTTTAGCTTGACTTTGATGTTGAGTAGAAGTTAGGTGGATTGGAAGATGGTACACAGCACTCTTTCAACTTAATAGTCTAGTCATTCTCAAACTTACTGATGTAATTTAAAATGTCTGTGTCTACAGCTACTATGTTCTCTGTAGATAGTTAATACTCTGCACGGACATTTTTTTTTGAAAATACCTAACCTCTCACATGTATTTTTAAAGTCCTAAGATAGGCACTGAATCTTAAAGCCGGTGCTGGGGCTGTTAAGGGAGAGATTGTTGGAAAGGGTTACCCGACTAGGCGCCAGATACCGTCGGCTGGCAGTGCCAAAGGGGGAAGTGTTGATGATCCGAGGGTCGTGCGGCCGACTGCCTGGACATACTTCGTACTCTCGGTGGTTGCATTGTTGAAGTTACCCCAATGGCACTGATGAAGGTAGACCTCCTCGTGTCTAATACTTAGGTTGGGATGAAGTGGGCCTATTAAGGCTGACCCACTGAATGAAGTAAATGAGCCATCCTTAGGTTATTGTTTAAATACGTTTAATAGCGGGTTGTAGGGGGACCATTCCCTAAAATGCCTCATGGCGACGGTGCTTGAAATGAAACACACATAGTTGGCAGACTAACGTATATTTATCCTTGCACAAAATAGATTACGTNGTGTTGATGATCCGAGGGTCGTGCGGCCGACTGCCTGGACATACTTCGTACTCTCGGTGGTTGCATTGTTGAAGTTGCCCCAATGGCACTGATGAAGGTAGACCTCCTCGTGTCTAATACTTAGGTTGGGATGAAGTGGGCCTATTAAGGCTGACCCACTGAATGAAGTAAATGAGCCATCCTTAGGTTATTGTTTAAATACGTTTAATAGCGAGTTGTAGGGGGACCATTCCCTAAAATGCCTCATAGCGACGGTGCTTGAAATGAAACACACATAGTTGGCAGACTAACGTATATTTATCCTTGCACAAAATAGATTACGTNGGCGACGGTGCTTGAAATGAAACACACATAGTTGGCAGACTAACGTATATTTATCCTTGCACAAAATAGATTACGTCACCATAAGGTGAAACTAAAATTGACTCTGGTCACGCACATGCCAGATGGGCTAAACTGCGAAAATATGCAAGTTTATTTAAATTGGATTAGTTGTAAGTTAAGCTTCCCTGGGTGATTCTAGTCCCCGGGGGAAAAGGGGCAGCGTCTTCGGGTGCAAAAAGGAAAAGGTTAAGCTATGTAGACTATTGCAGTTAAGTGATTGGCGCAAAAACGTGAAGGCACCCGGAGCGCGATGCAATTCGTGCCGACCCCTTGGACAGCTGGGCGATGACTGATCATGGTGGGCATGTGCAGATGCGGCTTTGCGCCAAGTTGTGTGCCGGAACTACTTGTGCATGCTACAATTAACTAATTACTTGCATAAAAATGATTTACCCTTGCAATAAAATACCTTGAAGTTAACAATATACTAGACATTCAAACACTTGCAATAATAATTAAATGATGGGATGAAATGAGGGTGTCGTCATGAGGTGAACACAAGGAACTTATATGAATATTTGGGAAAAGGAAAAACACTGCAGGGGCGTACCTCTCGTCTTAAACACGTCATTGCATCTCATTGAAAATAAGCCTAATTAACTTTTATCTTCCCGGCTAATTGGCTGATATAGGAACACTCCACGCCACCCTTCTCAATGTAAAGAGGATGGGGGAATGTGACATTGCCTTACCCGAACTTTCACTGCACCACACTTCACTTGCACGAGGGTTTCGTGAACTCGTGCACACTGTGCATGATGATGCGCTGACGTGAGGCGCACAGTGAGGTGGAAGGCCTTGTAGGCAGGACGCACGCCTGCGTCAATCTTTGTAAACTAACATAAATGTTTCAAGCGAATTTAGGTTGTAAAGAGACAAAATTAAATCACTGCAACCCACAACCATATTTTTTGAGTTTATTGCTGTCAGTAAGGTATATGTTTTCTTGTTGTAACTTGACGTGCGCTCGGTACGTCCCTTGTCGAAGGGAAACGGTNTGCTGTCAGTAAGGTATATGTTTTCTTGTTGTAACTTGACGTGCGCTCGGTACGTCCCTTGTCGAAGGGAAACGGTCAGGCGCGCGGTGTCCCTCGAGTTGTGAAAGTGCCGGGCGCCAGCTCAGTGTTGAGCAATGAGATCGGGTCGTGGTTAATCACTCTAGGGGTCTCGAGGTAACACACCGTCAGATAATATGAAAATGCGAGCTGTATGGCCGCTGCGCACACCTGGATTAATGAACGCACTATTGGTTATATGAAAGATGATTATTTTATTTAACACTTTAACCGAAATAGACACGTGGTGACCGCGTGGTCGTACAAGGCAACACACTAATGGCTTACAATTAATTAAGGCGCGTGATGCTGCTCTCCCCTCGGTGCGATGTAACATAAAATAAAAGTTATTTCGTGGATGATGTGATGATGCGATTACTGAGTGAGGTTGCAGCCTCAGAGGCTGACACCGAGGTTCTTGTGAAACGAGAGACTTACCACGTCCGCCCTCGTTGAAGTGATGTAGCCTACTAGACTGAGAACTGCGCCGGCTCCCGCTACCTAAGTGCGGCCTACGCCAAGCGGTGGAAAGATGAAACATAAATGCGACTTAAAAATGCTAATGAGATGTAAGAAACTGATATACCTTAAATTAACATAATCAAACACAATTACCCTATACAACTTACATAATAAAACACAATTACCCTTGCACAAATACACAATAAGTCAGGATTATATTAATATTAAATATTAGTATCGCAGCAGCCCCCTGTATTGCCAACTTAATAATGTCACATGTCCCTGGCTGGCTGGGTATGCGATGACTGTCTTTAAAACACGATAAATATGATATAAATAAATACTGATTAGATGCACTGAATAAACGATATTGACGAACGCTGATTGATTACATAACACTGAATACACTATCACTCTTGCCCACATGCCCACTGGTGTGGTGCATCTGGAGTAGAGGACACTATGGCAGCAGTCACAGTGGGCACAAAGGTACCTGTGAACGCCTGGTTCACGTCACACTGCAACAAGGAAAACGTTTTTAGTGGTTAAAAGTGCACGCAGAACCAGAGTCAAGTTTGAGCTTCAAACTAAAATTATTTTCAACAAGGAAAGTTTCAGTCCAGCTCAGTGACAACAATTAGTGTTTGTGGCGGTTTTTGTTTGGTAACTTGATTGCAATAGTAGTCTTCATATTCCGAATCTTCATGAATATAATTTTCACAGNCGGCGGTTTTTGTTTGGTAACTTGATTGCAATAGTAGTCTTCATATTCCGAATCTTCATGAATATAATTTTCACAGTGTTTCACTCCAGTGTCGCTTTGAATTTTTTTGCACCGGAATTGCGTACTCCTGTAAAATGGTTTTTGACTCCCACAAAGTGAACATAATTTTCCTTGTGCCGGGCATTTAATTGGGTTTCTTGTATGTCTATAACCACACCATTTAAAGTCACAGCCCACATTGTTTCTTTGTGCACCTGATGTCTTAATAGCACTGTGGTAACTACTTTCGAAATGTAAGTGGTTCCAGGGATGCTGATGTGGGTCTCAACCTTACCTGGCTTACCAGGTTATGGTTAAAACTGGTTACATTGCTTGGTACTGTAACTGAGTATGAGTTAATGAGGGTCGGCAGGTCGTGTGAACGATGGCCCGTGGGTCCCTGGAGTCCTCTGTTGATCTGTGGTGATTGAAGCTGATGAACTTACTGAAGTTACCGATTATTTACTATACCTAGTGGCTTCACTTGTTATGCTGGCGAGGTTGTAGGCCACCTCGCACGCCTTTCTTACACTCATTGAGTGCCCGAAGTAAATGAAACACTCATGGTTAGTCAAGACGTTTACTTACTTCTTGTGGTACATNTTACACTCATTGAGTGCCCGAAGTAAATGAAACACTCATGGTTAGTCAAGACGTTTACTTACTTCTTGTGGTACATGTACAGTTACGCTGATATGTCAAAATTATGCGGACCCGGTACGCTGGTCTGCGGTGACCACCACTATAAAAAGCGCCTAAGCCATGGTGATTAGGTGAAAATACATGATACACATTGACGTGAACCATGCGTTCACATGCTCCTTGTGCCCAGTCTGACCACCGCAGTCACAACAACTAAACCAGATACACCGGGCTGCACCAACCACATCAGGCCAAGAGTGCGTAGTGCAGGTCAACAAAAACGGAACTTGCACCTTCTTGCCGACAAGGATTACGTATCTCAAGAATCCGCCCTACTCGTTTATTACAAGAGGTATCTCTTTTAATAAATAGGTAGGCGATCCGAAACGGTGTTTACCCCAAAGCCACAGCCGTTGGGCGCACTGGCAATTGGTCGTCGCATCGTAGCAGCTCGCACCAAGACTGCGATGTGACGCACCACCAAGTGGAATCGAGTGCCCCAAAGTGTCACCAGTAGTGTGCAGCATTTTTACTAACACATTGAACACAGTCACCAAATTCACAGCTACAGTTAGGGGTGTGTTTTATTGTGTTAACAGAAATCGAGCATGGTATTCCACACCCCTTTGCCCAGGTGGACTCGTCCATCCCTTCATGAGATATACACCTGGCAACACTGTAACCAGTTAAATTCAGACACGTCATAGGAAGTGAAATACAAACACTGTTAACGAGAAATGTAATATTGTATGATGTGGTGTCGGTTACCAGGGCTGGTTTGGTGATATAATTTTGCCCAGCATCATAACTCAGTGGTGAGCTAATGAAGTGAGTGTCGTACGGTCGATGGCCCAGGGGCCCTGGTGAACCTGCCATCAGTTACTGCTTGATTGTTGCGTACTTACAGTTGCACACTTTACATAGGATGGCGAGACTGTCGGCCGTCACGTTCGCCTAAACTATGTTACTAAACACTGGTGACGCTTACAAGATTGCCCTATAATAGTGCACTATTTTACTATTTGAGTGGTTTATTCATCGTCCGTTCACAGATGAATAAATGCATGAATGATATGAAAAATGGCCTCAGCCTCTCCGCGGCGAAAAACACTTGGCTTTAGGTTGATAAACGTGTTTGCGTTGACTCTCCGGTGAGAGTATAGTTGATCTCCCCTAAGTACTTAAAACAAATAAAAGAAATGTTCCGGTTAATTAATTGAATACTATTTCCGCTAAAATGATTTCAGCCTAATATGCCGGTACTGAGGGCCACGCGGAGGAACGAGAGACTTACACTGCTGATCTCGTTTAGGTGCTGAGAAGAACTGGGATGAGCATGGATTCGGCTTCCACTACCTGGGGGAAAGCCGAAGCCAAGCGGCGAAAAAGTGAAACACAAAAACACTGAAAGATAAAATATGCGATGAAAAATTATATGAATTAAATTAAACATAAGAAAACATAATGACTTACATACATACACTTATTAAACTCTTACATTATAACATAAAAGTTTATTTTGCACTTTCGGTGATGCATCCACATTACACTAGCCATAGTGTTGCCAAGTATACTATGAAAACCTTTCTGGCTGTGGCTGTATCCTTTGTTGACATAACGTACACTAATGCACTACACTTTGTAGCACTTTCTCTGGTACAGCTGGTGCCGTTGACCCGACTGCGGCAATCAGTTTGGGCACAAAGGAGCTCGTGAATGCGCAGTTCACGTCACGCATTTAATGTGTATTTAAAAAGGTTCAATTATATTTTCAAAAAGGGAGATTGCCTATAAAGACCTCCAACCTTGTAATATGTCATTTAGTGCGGTGACACGCCCCTTCAACATCATAACTTCAATCTTAACAGACATTTGGTAATAAATGGGGGTGTCACCAATGTGTTTCATTTAATTTATACAATTTTTAACAATTGCAATCATATCACACAGTGTTCATGTTATGTTTAATCATTCACCGTTTGTGTTCTGTTCTCGTCACTCGTGACGGAAACCGAGGTCACTCGGACCAGACCTGCGGCGTTGGTCGCCCACTTCGCGAGCCCCCTCGGTAAAATCATTTAGGCTGTAATCACTTCACAGCAATATTAAATTTATTAACCGTAACANACTTCGCGAGCCCCCTCGGTAAAATCATTTAGGCTGTAATCACTTCACAGCAATATTAAATTTATTAACCGTAACATTTCTTTCATTTCTTCTAGGTGCTGAGGGGAGAGCCACCCGTCCTCTCAACAGAGAGAGCTAAATGCTGTCGTGTATCAACATAATACCACGTTTATTTCACGCTAAGGTCACCGGTAGGCCGTAAGTGCTGGGTCCACTTTCATGCATTATTCACCTGTAAGCAAGCACAGTGAATAAATCGCTTTACAAAGTTAAATGTGTGTGGATTAATTGTAGGTTACTACACTCTTTGTAGCATCACCCACAATTTCATAGTATGTTTCAGGTATATGAGACGGCCTACAGTCTCTTATAAGATATAAATATTGCAAAAGTAAGTAAGTGACAACATCACCAACAAACTGATGGAGGACATCCAGGGCCCCCTGTGCCATCGACCTTACGACCCTCATCATTAACTCTCCACTGGGTTATGGTGCCGGGCAACTCAACACTCAACCATCCCTGGGTAACCTCGACCATATTAGTGTTAAGTTCCATTTGTGATACAGAAAGCAGAAAGTCATCGCCTCGACATTAAATAACAAAGGTTCCTATTACATTAAAGAGTATTTAAGTAAAAAGTGAATGCAGCCTAAAATGAATGTGCGGAGGGAGTCAGCACGGAGCGAAACTCCCGTGCTGCCGGTTGGTCCAAGTGCTGAAGTCTGACTAAAATCATGCCGTCGACTTCCGGTAATGGTGGACGAATCCGGCCCCAAAAATTACCCGAAAAATAACACGAACCCTCGTAATGCTAATTAAAATGCTACAAAATACTATTTCATGTTGAATAACATTTTGGTGACATCCCCGTGATTAACTAAGTGTCAAATACGCCCGTGACTGAGACATCACAGGGGATGTCACTGCACTAGAAAAATGAAGTAAAATACATGGGGCTATGATAGGCAATCTGCTGCAAATCAAAGACATAATCATACTTTTAAATGCTGAACGTAATAAAAATAATAAAAATGACTGTAACAAGGTTTTTCTAAAAAGTATTTCATTTCTGTTATGTTTCGCCGATGGACGAGTCCAAGTATTCCAGCTTGGGTGGGCTGGACGAGTACATNAAGTATTTCATTTCTGTTATGTTTCGCCGATGGACGAGTCCAAGTATTCCAGCTTGGGTGGGCTGGACGAGTACATCCATGAAAAGGTGTGTGGGTTGCAACACTCGATTAAGGTTTTAATAAAGAAATTATATTAAAATTTTTGGCTACAGTGTTTTTGACACTGTGAATTGCTTCGGGGTTTTTATTCCCTGCTGTTTACATACACTCGGGATCAAGTATATAGCACTGATATCTCGGCAAGCAGGCCAGTCGACGTCACGCAGGTGGAAAGGACATAGGATGTCGCGGCGCGATCTGCGCCGACGTTCCTTCCAATTGCTGGGGCGCCTGATGTTTATGGCTTTCTTGAAGTGGGGAGGNGACAGGTCGGGGCTACCATCGGCCTTGTTGATGTGAACCATGCATTCACATGTGCTTTCATTACCACTTGTACCTCCGAAGTCACTTACACCACCTAGCCGACACCTGGCCGAAGTGATCACTTGGCCACTAGTACGTCAGTATGGGTCGGTGAGAATGGAACACACCTGCCTCGTCGACATGTACTACGTGACTCCAGTGATCATGTTGCTGAGTGTTCACTTCGGCCCGGTTTCGGCTAGGTGGTGTAAGTGATTGCGGAGGTGCAAGTGGTCACGAGAGCACATATGGACGTGTGGTTCATGCCACCTTATTTGTATTTTGTGTCATCCACATTGATGTCTGTACATTTTTCTAGATTGGAATTTTTAATTTGACTTGTTTGAGTGGATGTGATTTCTGCTTTCCAAAATCATGCAACTGTTTCTTCCCGATTTATATCTCCAATGTTGTGAAGACCTTTTCTTGTGTAGTTCAATTATAGGCACCAAAAACAATTTGGTCATGAAGAAATGCATAGAATTTTTTAATTCACAGTCTCGTAACTGTATTTTCATTCTGTTACAAAAGCATAACATTTCTCACCATCCTTATACTCGCAGTTGTAATACAAGAATTGTGCATGTAAAATTATNTCTGAAAAAAACGTGCCCAAACGGACAAGATGGATTCTATGAGTCCGCTGGACAGACACTGAAATTTATTTAATTTAAATTAATAACAGTGAAATCTTTACCCATCAGTGCTACGTAAAAGTGTAAATATATAGTTTAGCAATATTAACTTTACAATTACGGCATTAAATTTATACATATTAATATTTAACCTACGAACTATTTCTTTTCAGCTATAACCAACATGTCCCTTCAAAATCCGTTGTTAATTCGTACGGACTTTTAACAAATTATTATAATTTATTGAAAAAATATACTTAAAACTTAAAACAACCAAATTATATAGTGCTTCAGTGCTAAAAGCAAGACAAAACCTTTTTCGATATATATTTTTTTATAACCAATTGAACATGTAACTCCTAGGGTGATTTTTCAAAGGTTCTTTTCAAAAGTATCGAAGATACCGTGAATGGATTATAGCACTGATATCTCGGCAAGCAGGCCAGTCGACGTCACGCAGGTGGAAAGGACATAGGATGTCGCGGCGCGAGCTGCGCCGACGTTCCTTCCAATTGCTGGGGCGCCTGATGGTTATGGCTTTCTTGAAGTGGGGAGAGGATTGGCACCGTGTTGGACTGCTGGTTATTTCCCCCCAAGAGTTACCTCTCTAGGTAAATAAAGCAAGATGATCACTGGAGTCACGTAGTACATGTCGACGAGGCAGGTGTGTTCCATTCTCACCGACCCATAC
>NQII01007098.1:0-15680 GCA_002778355.1 Clitarchus hookeri | reverse complement strand
ACTCTGTATGGGTCGGTGAGAATGGAACACACCTGCCTCGTCGACATGTACTACGTGACTCCAGTGATCATGTTGCTGAGTGTTCACTTCGGCCCGGTTTCGGCTAGGTGGTGTAAGTGATTGCGGAGGTGCAAGTGGTCACGAGAGCACATATGGACGTGTGGCTCATGCCACCTTATTTGAATTTTGTGTCATCCACATTGATGTCTGTACATTTTTCTAGATTGGAATTTTTAATTTGACTTGTTTGAGTGGATGTGATTTCTGCTGTCCAAAATCATGCAACTGTTTCTTCCCGATTTATATCTCCAATGTTGTGAAGACCTTTTCTTGTGTAGTTCAATTATAGGCACCAAAAACAATTTGGTCATGAAGAAATGCATAGAATTTTTTAATTCACAGTCTCGTAACTGTATTTTCATTGTGTTACAAAAGCATAACATTTCTCACCATCCTTATACTCGCAGTTGTAATACAAGAATTGTGCATGTAAAATTATNGTGTTACAAAAGCATAACATTTCTCACCATCCTTATACTCGCAGTTGTAATACAAGAATTGTGCATGTAAAATTATATTTTTTGGATTACAGTAAGTTTTAAACTTATCATGAACAGTGGACATTGTTTTGCTTTTCTCTTCTTCTGCGGCGAAGGTGAAGGTATCATAGATGTCAGCTCAATTTATTGACCCCGGAGGTTTAACTACTCTTGTGAGTTTTCGCGCAATTCTTGGCCTTTTTGTACAGTAATGGCCGCTGGCAGGCCTACGCTTTAATTTGTATTGCCTACATGCAACTGTGTACACTATTCGGCAATATAATTTGCTTAGTTAACAGTAACTTATGAGTTTTCATTGTTTTATTTCGGGTCCTATCCAGGAAGTCATCGACGCCTCAAGGAGGCGTCCTTCATTTATAAGGTAAAAGGTAATACTATGACATGCTGGGGAGCCTGAATACCCTGGCTATATATTACATTTTACTCTAAATTTATACAGTATGTGTCAAGGGATACAGCCACATGGTCGTTCGACCCACGATCCTGAGAACTGTGATTTCATGCTCACCCAGTGAGCTGGCGCCCATTCTATTCTAAATAGGAATATTGTTTAATATTCTGATTTTTTCTTAACATAGTTGCCGGAAGACATCCGTATCAGTATCCCCGACCGCTCAGGTATTGTTAATTTACTACACAGTGAATATACACAAACAGAGGATATTTTTTTCTTCAAAATTATAACCAGCCCATATATTTCTTTTTGCCTCAGTTTAACCAAAATAGTTCTCATTGCACTACCTAAGCAGACTATTACATGCAATGCTAAGCAGTTCACGAATTATGGTTATTATCAGAATATTGTGAAATGCAGCAACAGGTTCAGTATTGTAGCAGTGTACACAGACATGAGCAGCCACAGCATCGGTGCCTTGCTGGTCGTCCGCAGCATCACCACCACACTACTGCAAATGTTGCTTCTGCCTCGCCAATGGCAGGGCTGGCATCATGCCTGTCAATAGCAGACCCTGCATTGGCAGAATCAGCATCAGCTGCCTTCAAAGTACACATAGCTTGGCATCAGCAACGACGACGAGTGGGCGCCAGTCAGTCTTTGGAACTGGAGGCAGAACCATCTGTGGTGGGTACTGTCACACATGCCCGTTGTCGACGGTGCACTCACTAGCATCTAGTCATCTGACTGGAGGCATCGCTGGACCCTGGTTGCTGGCAGCAGACCAATGGTTCGTGCCTCATCTGGTGCAGCTCGATAGTACATTCCGGTGTGTGGATGGTAATATGAGACAGACTGTTCTGGTACAGGGCGATGATTTGGTCTGCGTGCAAGGCAGATGCGCCTGCGATGTCATGTGGAACACAACACAGACCGATGGTTCTGGACAGTCTACTTGAAACTGTGATGGTTCGTGGGCAGTTGGAAAATGTGCGAATCGCCAGTCCTGGGCCATTCTGTAGCAGGTCTTGGTGTAGGTGCACAGATATCCATCTTTTTACAAGAAACTGTATTCCATGCCGCTTGTTCATTTGAAATGCTAGTAAGTTGTAGTGGGGTTTTTCTGTGCTGGAAGATATCTTCACGACCCAGTGGTTTAGGGTGGCAAATNAAATGCTAGTAAGTTGTAGTGGGGTTTTTCTGTGCTGGAAGATATCTTCACGACCCAGTGGTTTAGGGTGGCAAATGACAAGACTGAGCAGTTAACCAAACTGCAGCTCCTGATGGTTATGTTCATGATTATTCTTTCTTGAAGTATTTCAGTAGCTTCATGTGTTCGTGGGTGCTCGGAGTCATGTGGGGAACGAATGATTCTATGATGATTAGGGTTACCACGATGGGCTGAAAGTTTTTTCTTAATCCCAAACTGCATCGAGATCCGTGATGTCCAGCATTTTCCAAGTTCTTGCTTGGCACCTATTATCATCTTTCTACACTTCTCAGAGAAGGCCTGTAACATCGACAGTGGCACACTCATCTAGAACTTACTTTCGGCGAAAATGGGAACTTTGTAGACATCTTCCATTTTCCAGCCTGTCATTTTTACCATGCAGAAATTGTTTGGCGTGAGAGAGAGGTAGTTTTTAATGGTGGTGGTTATGCCCACATCACATATTTCATCAATAGTAATGCCATTCATTTCGTACATTACCCGCTCGAGAAGGTGGAGTATACCACTGCGAACAAACATGGTGGTCGTGGGGTGGGTCCAATCTGCTTTCATGAGTGTACTGCGATTGAGCGAAAAAGGCGTTTATGCAAAGGAGATCCAGCCTACGAAGTTTTCTGATGTGTATTTTGCGGAGAAGTTGGTGAAACAGCACAATGGTCATGTGCACATGAAGTGGCTCTGACACTCGAAGTGCGACGACTTTATGTTCGATGAGATAGATATTCTGAAATATAATTTAATAATGTTTTATAGTAATGTTATGTACATGTGTTTTTTAAATAAAATAATTATATTTTAGTTTTGTATTTACTTTTATTATTCCCCCATATGTCTATCATTACACACCATGTTGGGGTGGAAATAGCTAGCCCTGCACAGGCGCAGACCTGAGAAAATGGCATATGCGTGCACATGTGCAGATCATAGTTACCCGACACTGTGCAGGTGGAGACATGTGAAAATGCTAATACTGATCTTCCCATTCATGCACATGTCCAGTATTCTGGAGATAGTCAGCTCTGTGTAGGTGTGGATATGAGAAACTGCTAACATGATGCTTCTCACGTGTGCGAACTCAGGTTTCTTGTCACCATGCAGGCGTGGACTTGAGAAAATGGCACGGAAGCAGGTAGGCATGCACATGTGCAGACCCTAGGTACCAGACACCTTACAGTTGGAGATCTGTGAAAATACTAACACTGCTCTTCCCATGCATGCAGGTGTGCAGTCATCTAAAACTGCAAGCTTTATTTTCGTCAAGGTCGGCCGCCTGTTTCGCGAGCCTGACTGTGCAAGGTCTATTGAGCACGAGAGTAAATCATTTTTTAAAAATTGAATTGTGGAGTTGAGCTTTGGGTATGTTTACATCCTTTCTTCATAAAACAGTAAAAAGAAACAGAATAAAACAAATTAAAATACATTTTTACTTAATTTATTTTTTGAGGAAGAAAGTTTTAATACAGTTCAATCACAGAGTTCTAGCTGGAATGTACAACCGATTTTTCTAAAAACTATTACCAAATTGTTTTTAATTAAAAAATATTGATTTTATTGACATAGTAATAATAACTGTAAGTTTTATTGGGTTCTGGCGGACTGTATGTTTAACTTCGCTAAAATGATACAACACAAATTGAGTTAGGAAAATCTAAAGTTTTTAAAATTATAGCAATATATGTAAATAAATTATTTGAACATGTACTTACCTCTTTTAACCCCCCACCCTCTATCATTGACATGTCTCATTAGCTTATTCGGCTAGGGCGCGTGTCTAGCAATTCAAGATCCAGTAGTTCGAAACTCCAGACAGTTCTTTTAGGTTACATTAAAATGTGTGTTGCTAGAGGCGGAAGTCTCAAGTATGGCAACTCACGCTTTGTCCTAAAATTCATGGCGAAAAAAAAAAAAAACTAATATACACACTGGTTTATTGAGTGATCGGAACCAAAGGTGGCGCTGGCACAATCGAGCAGACTGCAGTCTAACGAATGGGGAAACGCGACGGTGGCCTACAAGAAATGTTAGGAACACATGGCGAATGTGCATGTGACATCATCCGAGATGGCAGATGCCTCCACAGCTGGCAGCCATTGTCCTATAGCCTAGCAAACCAGTCTACTCACAATGACAGATGATGCCGACCAATCTCGAAGCACGTCGTATAACACGAATCTCATTGCGAAACTCTTCGCGAAAAACTTCGCAAAAGTCTTGCCAATCGCGATAATGCAGCGAATCGAGTCACGATTGTCGGAGCATGATGCGAATCACCGCGAAACAAGCCACGAACTAAGAAAAATGCCTCAAAGCATGCCACGAGTCATGTCGCGAACCAAGTGCCTAGCTATAAAAATGCCTCAAAGTACGCAGTGGGTAACGTGTAGAACCAAGACGTGAGCTACGAAAAAATGCCTCAAAGCATGTCGTGAGCCATTCAGTTCATACCATTCCGGCTGTGACCCATTGAATAAAGACTTTCAGTTCAATAAATGTTAAATATGNTACCATTCCGGCTGTGACCCATTGAATAAAGACTTTCAGTTCAATAAATGTTAAGTATGGTGTAACAAGCTTATCGTGCTGCCCAAGACGCCCAAGGCACCTCCCGATGGAGAAGCACGGGTTAGAGTCACGCACCCAACAAAATATATGCTATCAAATACTTAAGAATTGTTAGATTTACATAACAATTCCCTACCAGTAGGCACAGTAGGTTCAAGTCGCGAAGCACATATCATNCTTAAGAATTGTTAGATTTACATAACAATTCCCTACCAGTAGGCACAGTAGGTTCAAGTCGCGAAGCACATATCATAGCTCCGTTGCTATGATTCTGTCATATGGCACATGGGCATGACCAATGCTGTTCGACAAGTGATTGCCCAACCAAGTCTCGAGCCAGACAGCCGGACGCTGGAGAACACGCTATCGACGCGGCACGACCATCGAAGTTGCACCATCTGATCCGGCTCGAACTGACGACACACTCGCCGACATTTTCGACGCCCAGCGGCATGTTTCTCTTTCGCAAAGCCCTTCCCGAAACTTGTCGCGAACCATTAATCTATTGTACGAACTCACCCCCTTGAAACACTTCACGAAACACACCGCGAACGATACATCTAGTCGACGAAACATTTCTGGTACTGCTCTAGTAAATAAACCAGATTATGCTCACAGAATACCTTCTGCAGTACATATGAAGGTAAAAATNTTTCTGGTACTGCTCTAGTAAATAAACCAGATTATGCTCACAGAATACCTTCTGCAGTACATATGAAGGTAAAAATTTGAGAGCACTCTGAGAAAATCCATATACTCTGTTCACACGAACAGGGGTCAGAGATAATTGTTAAATACTTTGATGACGTTACCCGTACATAATCATATAGAATATTTTAATATTATTGTAGGTGTATACTCATACAATATATATAAAACTATATAATTGTTTAAATTTAAACATTCATAATTATTAGATAAAATCATATGTGATATTTTTGTGTATATACTTAGGTACGGCCTTATGTAATACGCACTCACTTCCTGATGGTATCAAGCTCTATCTGAAAAAATTAATATGACATTCAAAATTTAAAACGAACATTTTATTTACATGCTTAATTTTAATTTTTTTTCTTTATATGCACTTCTTGAATTTAGCAGTTTCTAATGTGTCAGAATTTTTTTCTGAAGCACCTATAGTCTACACATGGCTTCGCAGGCACTACCTGAGAGCACGAACTTTCCCTGCTAATGTGTCAGAGCAGCTGAGGCGGAGGGATACATTACAAAAAACACAGCAACAATGAGGCTATTTTCTTGAAACTCACACAATCTTGCCATTGTCGCTTAGAACGGCCTTGCCTCAAAATTTAACTAACGAGAAACTGGAAATAGACAACCAGAAGCCTCACAGGGCTCAAGCACGTAACAAAACAACTTGCTGTTCCCATCACAGTATTTGCATCTTGTGATTGCATTGAGCATACCAGAGCTATTCTAAGAAATGCTAGATCATTAAAAAAAAAATACGGGATCATTGCAAAGTAAAACATTTTGATCAGAAAAATGTAAACATGGTTAATCGATCTTGTAGTTTGAAATATCTTGTTATAGACAGTGAGCTGTGAGCCGTGTGCTTCCTCAGTTCACATGAAATACTTTCTCTGCTTAGAGACCGGAGAACAATTCGCAGGTTCAGAGATTTGAAGGCAAGCTGCAGATTGGAGTCGTCTGTATACTTCAGACACTGTAATTTGTTACTCGTCACTATCATATTGTGATGCCATTTTTACTGCAGAGTAGATTGCGTATTATATGACCGCGCTAGTGCTGTGGGGTTATACTCGTACATTTCACCAGTCTTCCATGACATGCTAAGCTGTTCAATCGCAAAAGCAACAACCCGGAAATCTTTCCTGTCACCAACTCGCCAATTTTTTTCCCCTGCTGTAGCTATATTGTTATTCTTAACGATAGTTTTTTTCAAACTGATGTTGCCTCCTTCTGAGGAAATGCGGAAGTTAAATCTATCAACCTTAGAAATCGTGCAAGTCACTGCTCGTAAATGTTGCAAGAGCTCTTGAGACTGCTTACTCATTCTCGCATGTCTGCAGTCGACGTGTACGGGTATCGCCGTGAAGGAGGTAGGCAAACAAACTACAAAGCTACCTGCTAACCTGGATTCCACAGAGATGCTTTGAAAGCAAGAAGCTGTCTTGCGATAACCATTGCGAAGCTGCGCCATGCCTAGGTATGGCGGGTGAGCTGCGCACAATCGCGGTCACGTGCAGTAGAGGCAGGATAGCTGTTCCGACAGCGGCCAATTCAGTGGCTTGCAAAGCGTCTTCGGCTACAACAATCTGCGACGGCAGTTTATAAACGTGTGCGTAGCTAACACAATTATTTTAATTGGTTAACTCTGAATGTAAAAGAAAATGCAAGATGCCATCATGCATTTTTGTAAAGAAAATGTTATCTGGTTACTTTGGAAACCCATTTACAAGTATTTACCAGGACCAATAGTTCTCTGCGGTATCTGTACCATACACTTACGCTGGCCTGAATGGACGACCAATCTTTAGACAGTCGCCTGATTGGTGTGATTTTCTTCAGTTTGTTCTACCTCAGATTATTTTCCCCCAGCTAAAAACCATTACGACAAATCGTCAATATGAAATAATTAACATACTAATGCTAAAATAAATTATTTTCTACGTCTTGCCGGTTATAAAAAATTGAGTATTCCCCTCACTTCCACTCCACCTACGTTAATGCCATAAATCATGGATTTGTATTATTGTAATAGTTGTGAAAATCTCACTTAAGAGGAGTATGTAGCAGCGCGTTTAAGGTCAAGAAGCGAGATAGCGATAAGGGCGACATTAACAGGCACCCCTGGCGCCTCATCGCTCCTACGTGCAAGGCGTGCAGTGTTTCTGTCGTGATGCTCTACTGTGTAAATTATATCTATAACAGTGGGACTTTATAACACGCGATGAAATATCACAGATTAAACTACGTCCGTAGTGTCGCTTGAGGAAATTGCATAGGCAAGCTTTAAAAATGCGATATGTGACCATTTTCACGAATTTATTTCTTCACGAATACACTTAATATGATCAAAGTAAAAACTACAGGGACATAGATAATTGTTTTTTACCTTTTCTGGGAAACAGTTGTATTTCCAGAACTTTTATTTCCCGAGATACGCTTCTTCTCGAAAACAACGATTTCACAGAACATGTTTCAGTACGTAGTCCTCTTAAAGTGAACGGTTTATAAACTGCCCCCTTCCCCCCGAATCCGCAACTTATAGACCTTCCTCATTCATCATAAAAATAATGACATACGAATATATATTCGTCTCTATAGTTTATGCGACATCTGCATTCCCACGACACAAAAATAGTTTATTAAAATTATAATATATCTTTGGAACAAAATTAATGTATTACAAAACTATTGTCTTTCCTATTTACAACTCTGCAGACCAAAGCGATACCCCCTCTCCCCCTCCGGTAAAGAGGAGAGGAGGTATTACAAATTCAGGAGGAATCCACTGTCCTCTCCGTAGGAGGGGAAGGGTGGCATTCCAAATTCAGGAGGGATCCTCGGTCTGTTCCGGAGGAGGGGAGGGGTGGCATTCCAAATTCAGGAGGGATCCTCGGTCTTTTCCGGTGGAGGGGAGGAGTGGCATTCCAAATTCAGGAGGGATCCTCGGTCCTTTCCGTAGGAGGGGAGGAGTGGCATTCCAAATTCAGGAGGAATCCACTGTCCTCTCCGGAGGAGGGGAAGGGTGGCATTCCAAATTCAGGAGAGATCCACTGTCCTCTCTGGTGGAGGGGAAGGGTAGCATTCCAAATTCAGGAGATATCCACTGTCCTGCCGGGATCAATGTCCATGACGCAGGTGGATGCGTTATAACACGCGGCACAGTTAGCATTGTTTCGCCGCCTCGACATCGGCTTCTCTTTCAATTGCCCTAAACTGAGACGAGTGCTTGCGGATAATCAACAAACGTTTTGCAACATAGAAAAAAAGCTGATACTTGACACTACGTGAAATATTTAATTTCAAAGAATTTCATACATTCCCGGTCTACTGATAATTATTGCACGGTGGTTATAATGGTATTTTTTTTTTAGCAAGAAAGATTTGAATGATGTGGATCGGCTCGCAGGTCGTATTTTCACCTTGAAAACTTAGAGTCGTTTCTTTCTCTTTTATATAACCTTTAAAAAATTTTTTACCAACTACCTAAAATACACAACACAACAAATTGTGGGTGGTTTCTGTTTTGATTAACTACGTACAAACCATTATACAAAACCACGAAAACGATCTCCAAAGATGCATATCTTATAGCTTCGAAAATTCTGTAAGGAAATATTGAAGCAGGCCTTTTCTAAGAACATAAAAACAGATAATAAGACCAAAATAATTTTGGGATAAGTATCCCATTCTTACTATTTGCAATGTAATCCACAAAAATGAAAAAAAAAAATAATTGTTAACATATTAAATTAATTTGAAATACATTGTGATTCTATCATGCAAAATAAGAAGTAAAAGCAAATAGAGACGCTGGAATGGAGTTCTATGAAGTGATGGATGTCAACATACATATTAATGCATAGTAGTGTATATTAGACATTTATTAAATAATATCAAATGAAAATTCAAGTCTCACAAATGAGTGCTATGTAAACCTGAAATCCTGCTCAATGAGAGCATAAATGGATGACATAAAAAGTGACGTAATGAAACGCTTCACGTGCTGGTTGTCTGCCAATATCACGTGCGCGGTTTGTGTGAATGGCCAGAAACGGCAATGAAAGGCCTAAAAGGCACGTGTTAATCCGCTCTGCACGTTATATGGTCCTGCATTGACGCCTTCATGGAATTATTACATTTTCTCTGCTAGGCAGTGTATATATCGCAGGGAGATGATAAAACCGGAGATTTGATCGAATCCCTAAGGTAGATGATCAGTTCACGAAAGACGTTAAAATGACAACTCTCTGAGGTGATTTCCCTAAAGAAAGTAAGTGATTTGATCAAGTCCCTTAACTGTTTTAGTGAAAATATGAAATAAAGAAGTCAGGACTCGCCCAAAGCGTAGCCATAAATGACGCACCGTGGCCGAGTCCCAGCGCCAGCAGGAAGGTTCACTACTGGTGTTATGGTCATTCCAAGGCTCGCCGGCAATTTTTTTATAGGTAATGAGGCTACCAGCTTCAAGTATAACATATTTTCACTAAAACAGTTAAGGGACTTGATCAAATCACTTACTTTCTTTAGGGAAATCACCCCACAGAGTTGTCATTTGAACATCTTCCGTGAATTGATCATCTACCTTAGGGATTTGATCAAATCTCAGGTTTTATCATGTCCCTGCGACATATATAAACACGTCTGGTGTAACTCTCCTATAACTTATTTTAAACTGTAATATTGCCTTCGGTTGAAAGCATGTAAAAATAAACTAATGGGAGATTTAATAAATTTGAAAAATATTACGCTTGCTGGGCGTCTTAAACCTGTTTTCAGTTACGTGACAAATAATGGTAGTGAAACTATGCCTTTCAAATATTATTGACACTGGCACAGAACGTAGGCCTCTAACGTAAAATGCATAATGCAAACACTTTAAGATCAGTTTGCAACCTATTAAGAGAGGCAACTCAATAAATGTGCTAAGGTAGATGTACATTAGCATACATAATTCCCATATTCATGGCAAAAGCGTAATTAAACACAATCAAAATGATTTAACAAGCAAAGAATAATCTTATAAATTCTGGAAGGTTGTGCTAATGTTAAACATACAATCATCAAAAATCATTACATTTAGCAAGCCCATTTGGGTCATAGAAAGAAAATAATTTAGAGTATTAAATAATTAAATTACGATAACCACCTACAGAAATTGTGAATTTAGTCAGTAATATGTCGACAATCGTTCTAGGCTCTTTTTGCTTTCATAACAAGGATGCTTGATGAGGTTTATTATGCGCGGAGCAGTACTGGTAAGGTAATCCACATCTACAAAGTATGTGTTTCATGAAGCCACTTTGCACACATGCTGCACTGAATCCAGTCCACCTTGGAATTAGTTTTGTAGTAGTTCTCCCAACTTTCACAACAAATATTGTCGTCACTTTTACGGCCAGTTTGAGTCATAGAAACACTGCATTCTTCTTGCGATCTTCTTTATGATATGTTTTCTTCCTCTTCGCTCCTTTAGAAGAAGCCATAGGTTGTTAAGTTTCAGGAGATGCTAGTATGGGCTTGCTTCTCTTTTTCTCTTTCAGTCTCTCTGAATTATCTCTTGTGGTAAGAGTCTGTGCACATTGTTTGAATTTTCGTTTCTGATGATGAGGTAGTTGTGGGAGTGGGCTTATGTCATGAAGATATTTTCATTAGATGTTGAGAGAGTACGAGCTGTTTTACACTGGTTTGTACTTCGCGAGGAGATTTCACTTGGAATCGCAGAGGACCCTGGTGAATGACTAGGCCTATTTGGGCTAATAGGTGCATTAGTACGTCAGTCAAGTATATCAGTGTGCAGAGAAGCAACACAAGAACATCCAGTGGTTACAAAAGTATGGGATACATCAGATACATTCCATAATATAAGTGGTCAGGAATTGCATCAGGATTAAAAGGGAAGATTCCAGTAGCCTCAAATCATGAAACAGCATTGCCCACATTGGCAGATTTCTTCCCTGCATTACCAATTAGCTGTCCTGCTTGACATCTGGTTATATTCCGGCTTGGGTGTTGTCGCATCTACATGGTAGCCTCTTTATTGTAGCTTGCCTTCAAAGGCCCAAAAATCAAGCGATCCAATGGTTGAAGTGCTTGAGTTGTATGACTGGGCAAACAAACTATTACATCTTCCTTCTCAGCAGGTTCCGAAAAATCTAGGGCACTTACACGNTCTTCCTTCTCAGCAGGTTCCGAAAAATCTAGGGCACTTACACGAGAAGAATGTCCACCAAGTACGAGTAATGTTTTTCCTGTTGGTTTACTTGGCACGAAATGTTCTGAAAACCACCGCAGAAACAATTCACCATTTATGAGGATATTGGATTAATGTGCACATCTTAGCCAGCAGGTAGTCCATCACAGACCTCCTGTATTTTGTATACACTTTTCATTATAAGGATGGGAGGTATGTATCGTCTTTCTGCATTGAAACATCCTATCAAAGTGATGTTTTCGCCTTTGCCTTCTGCATAACACATGAACAACTAAGGTGTTAACAACATTCAAGGTGTTAAACTAAGTAAAATTTACTCTTTAAAACAGGCCATGCATACTTCACACAACATGGTCAAACATTTCTTCCTGTAACTGCTCGGTGTTCCACGCGAAAATTGTGCTCATTATCCCCCTTGTCCATGCGTGGAAGTGTTGAAGTGTCCATAAATGTCGCAGTTGAAGGCACATTTTCACAAGTCAGTTATGGGGGTGATCGCAGAATGGATTATGTTCAGCAGGAATAAGAAAATATTCAGGTTTTATAACATGTATTAAACTGACATTCAGTACAATCAGTGCGCGCGGGTTATCGATTTGAACCACTGATGTAACTATTTGAAATGATAAGAATAAAGCCGCCCTATTATTTAAATGTATACTAAAACATAGTAATTCTTTTGCAAAATATTAGCATTGTAATTATATATGAAAAATCGATTTAATGTTGCATTATTAATATAAGGACTATGATGTTAAAGTTCGATAATGCAGTATGAATGGATTGGTAGTGAGACAAATGGTTGTACGCAGAAGAATACTCTGCATTCACACCCATGTCTCTTCCCTACACTGCACCACTGACTAGTCTCACATCGACCACGACCACCGAGGAACCGAGATCAATTTTGCACGGCATAGACTATCTTGTTTTCGGCCCTACACGAGAACATGCCAGGAACACCGTTTAACTATTCCGTAATGCGAGGCAACCTCATGTACAGAAGGCGGAGGTAAACCATTTGCGGTTCTTTAGTCCCGGGCGGGCGGCTCTGTCTGATGGGCGTGGGGATAATCGTCTGTGCCGAGTACATTTAGCGATCTTTATCACAGACGATTGTCTCGTGTTAGCTGACTGGAAACAATAGTGAGAACGACAAAGCAACTTTCACTTCTGTATTCGTTTACCGGCGTCTAGTTTTCTTCCCTCGGCTGTTAGGACTGTGAAGATTTGTGTGAACCGCCGAGGACGTGAGACCAAAGAAGAGTGGGGCTCAGATAGGGGTGTGGCGTGTATCTCGGTTACAGAGCACGAGGACAGTCACAATTCTCACCCTTGTATTTACAGGTTGGCGTTCGCTAGTATTGAGTAGTCAGTACTGTGACGATATAGGGCATCACCTCATAGTAAAAAATGAAGCTGGTTGCCAAAGATTTTCTTGTAACTGTACAGCTGAAATATTGTATATTTATGAGACATTATTTCAGAAAATTTAAAATGTTATTTTGTAGCTTAATGTTTATAATGAACTTGGATTTTGCAGCACTTACTTGTTAAAATTTAACATTAGTTTTACACGTTAACGTTTTGTGAACTTTACTCTAATTTATTTGCAGTGTTACAGAAACATCTTTGGCAAATAGTTTCCAAAAGAATTTTCTGTCAAAGTACGAAATAATTTGTACAGCGCAGAGACCAGAAAATTTCTCACGTTCATTTGACAATAAAATTATACTTCATAGTTAATTATATTCTCTACACAGAAGGAATAATTCGCAAATTTACCTCACCAGTGAATACGTATAATGAGAAAACGCAAATGGTAAAGTTTTTCCCGTGCATTCACGATAGCGTTCCTACATTTGCTAAGGAAAGAGTCAAATATGTAAGGAACTTCCCAACTTTGTATGGGCGCGACGCCAATTATGACTACATTCGCAGCGAGATATGTTGTATTATCTTACATTGATTGCATGGGTTTAAACCTTCTATTAGAGTTTCGGAAGTTTACTAGGATTTTTACGTGTTCATTTATGATTATAGTCTATTCGCAGTTTGTTCACACTTTTCGAATCGAAACCTTTGACAAATATCACCATGTATAACGTTTTCAGTTGTTTCCTAAATACGAAATTTATCACAGGCTTTTCATAATTTGTCAACATAAAAGTAACAGGTTTTTTTTTTTGTTTGAAATGAAGTCGTACCTGTATTTCATCACTACACTCTAATATTTCACTTACAGTTATAATGAACTGAAACAGGGAAATAATATGTGTGTTGGTAATGCCTAGTAAGAAATGGTTCTCATGCTAAATTATATTGAACGAGTCCGCACAAAAGCGGCGCGTTGTCCGCCTGGTGTTTGTAATTTTCTAGACTCGGTTAAGCTTTGTTCGCACGAGGTGGATGAATAGCTTTAGTAGAGCTCTTGAAAAGCTAAAAGTAACCGTTTAATGGACTATATCGAGGTATAACGTCTGTAAATTTAATGAATTTTTAATATCTCTTGATTCGTCCGAACTAAAACTATTGATGGTAATTTCAATTAGGGGTTAATGTTTGTTTTGACATACCACAATGTTATCAACGGAATTTTTGTTTGAATCAGTAATTTGGCTTTGAATGTTAAATGACATCTCCGTTTTTTTTACATATCAATTTTTTTTATCAGAAGTACTTAACAAGAGAATGTTTATATTTTCGAAAGAAATTGGCTACATTTCGTTTCGTTGCTACGGCAACTAATAGCCGGTAACACTAATCCTGGCGCGTGCTTCATCCGTTTTTTCAAATTTAATTTATATATATATTTTTACGCTTTGGTGAATACTACAACGAAGAAAATGAGCCATATTGGATTTTTCGACGCACGAGGAGGGAGACTAGACGTGATCTCCCATGGCGGGAATCTGTTGTAGTTCTTAAGCTATTTCACGAGCACGGCATTGAACACAGGCCGCCCGGCGTGGCAGATGACGTGCCGCGGATTTGAACAAGAAGAGGGTCTGTACTGACCACAGCAGCGCACTCAACTTAATTTAGCTATGGGATATTCGACGCGTGAACAAGTTATTTAGTGGCAAGAGTTTTATAAGGAATTTGAGGCCCGAGAGACTTATCTAGGGAAGACCACAAGTAACGTAGAGGAGATAAAACAATTACATCTAATTTTTCATTTGGATTCGTCAGAAAAATTTTCCACGCAGTTCATCAATCTACGTCAGCGATGTGATTTTTGCTAGATAAGTGATAAAAACGAGTTGAGCAGAGACTGAGCTATTTTAATTTATTAGCACATTTAATTTGAACTGTTGCAATAATTTCTCAACACAAAAAAAAACCGATGCAGTTTTTTCTTTGCCGAATCAATTTTCTGCCAAGCTTTCAACATGAACTTAAATCAATCCAATTTACATAAGTTTTGAGCTGGCTAAAGCTAATGCTGCCATCTAACAGAAAAACACAATGAAGTATTCGTGTGAAATATTGCTATCCGGAACTTTTTTTAGATTATGAGAAATTGCTATTCATGATCATGAATTACGTTTTCAATCAAAAACCCTAAAATATTATTATTTTTTTAGTCAAATATTACTCAAGTCTTCTCTGCTTTTAATTTTATTTCTTATAATTAGTTTCAGTGTGGTTTTATTCAGTGAGTCGTCTTGTGTCCGCGTTATGCAGTTGTGAGCTGTGTATTTAAAAAAGGCGTGAGTTTGGATTCCTAGCAGCATCTCATGTTACATCAGTTCATTATGCTGTGTGCGTGTTTGTGTTATATCATGTATTAAGAAGTCGGGCAACACATCCACACACAAGCACATCACAGTGGTAATCAGCTTTTTCTTTTTTACTTTCGGTTTTGTAATTCTCGACTCCTCGTTTTATTATGAGGTGTTCATTTATAAGCCAACGTCAGTGCACGTTAAAAAAAAAATTGAAAATCACAAAGCAGTTAGTAACGAAACGTGAAAAACATAAACTCGTGAAATTTTCTGGTCC
>NQII01007097.1:23316-102078 GCA_002778355.1 Clitarchus hookeri | reverse complement strand
TGTCCATAGTCTTGAGTAGCTCAAGACTTCCCAGTAGATTGTGTGGGTAGCATAGTAAAGTGTTACTCTCTAGTACGAGGGATAAGATTAATATTGTTATTAATTCATTACCCATTTCACATATCTGCATTAAGCGCTCAGCCATGTTCAGAAAAGCGACTTTCAAGAACTTAAATGAAAGTCTTGCTACGGAAGCTGGCATAAATAAGACTGCAAAATTATATTTGTGTTTGAAAAAATATATTCCCATGTTTTTGCAGGAGACACAAAAAATTACCGTTAGTTATATTCTCCTTCCCACCAGATTTGCACATTAAAACCTTGCCAATATATTTCAAATNCACAAAAAATTACCGTTAGTTATATTCTCCTTCCCACCAGATTTGCACATTAAAACCTTGCCAATATATTTCAAATGAAATTATTTTGCAGAATTTAGTGGAAAATATAATACATATTTAAATTTCTAATAGAATTAATGTTTATTTCGTGTTTAAAATGAAATGCACAAATCAGTTTTTACTATTATACACCATGCATAATCCAGTAATGTAACCAAATATTATTCCTAATTGATTTTTATTACATATTAGAATTTTTTTATTATTTATTATCCAATTTAAAAAATATACTATATTACTGATATTTTTTTTTTTAAATAGTTGTATGTATTCAAACGTTACCCAGGATTTAATTTTTTTAGCATTTTAATATGTGTGTCATCCTAAATATTTTGAAAAGCGTGAATTGAATTTAACCAAATTCGGTACACATGTAGTGCTTAATGATAATCCAGTCAATATATACCGGCTACCTTGCAAAAGGTAGGTTAATTCTAATTTTTGGATATACTTTAGGGACCGTGGTCATTAGGAATTACTCAAGACCTGTGTGGGCACCGCCATATTAAAGAAAATATATACTATTAAAATTTTCGAACTTTTTCCGGTTTTTGCTAAATATTTTTTTGCGTAAAGGGTTAGAGTTGTGTAAGTTCATGTTACTGCCATACAACGAAACCAGAAAACCTTCTCCTGCCTCAGCTACCTACTTTACAGTGGCGTCTGGTTGAGTGAATACTGCAACGAGATCCTTCAGCCTCGGGTACTTTTGGAGAGCTGTAGAACATTCCATCTTCCCTTGGCCATAAATGGTTGATGTCGTGTCACAGCCATCGATTGAATGCAGGAAAATAACTGTCTGAGGTGACCATATTTGATTTATGTACACGAGAAGAGCACATCAGCATGATCACCTCTCCCACATTTGTGGAAATTATATTTCCAATATGTAGAGATAAAGCAGTGAGCAGAACCATTAGATCTATGTCTTCTCCAGTGATCACAACGTCATCAAAGTGCGAGGAGAAGAATATAGCTGCGGTAATAATTTCCACGTGGATCTAATGTGCCACGCGTTTAAGAATGTTTTAAGCTTATTTAAATACGACACAATGTAGAAATATTTATGAGTCACAATTACTAGAGGTGATTTATGTATTTACGTACGGCCCCTTGAGAGTTAAATTACTGGAGTAGCAATTGCCCATCAGACTACATTTAATGCCTATTAAGAAGATATTTTAAATTTCTTTATCCCATCCAGGTTGCGCACACAAATTCAGTTTAAAATATTTAACGGATTGTAAGGTTACGACGAATCTTCACCCCTTTATGTCAATAGCATTAGAGAAGTGGCTGCTGTCACAAGACTTACTTTCTTAATAGTGAAGTGGTAGAAACTATTTTGTGAGGCTTAGTAACACAGGAACGTGTTTTTTTAAGCAATGCCTGCNGGAACCTGTTTTTTTAAGCAATGCCTGCACCTTTGCCAATTTAAATAGAGAGTTTTTTTAACTCAAAGAAACAAGTATACTGACGATAAGCGAGAGGATACAACTAATTGCTACACCACCGTAAGAAAACAAAGAACATTTTATTTGTTGAACTTTAAATTTCATAGAAAAATTTTTACTTTCGAACTACAAGTTTTTCCCAATTAACGAGGCTGAGCAAATAACGAAGTAAATGCTTGATTATCGGCTTCTAAAAGAAATGCAGCATATTCTAAATACTAGCGGAATTTTTCTGAAAGAAATACAGTTCATAAACTGTTGAAGATTCCTTTTCCTGAGCGGTGTGGGTTTGTGAAGCGAAGGCAATGGGCGATGGGCCAACTTTGCGCCAATACCTGAAATAGATGCGTCCTTTGCAGGATGATGGGCTTGCAAAAATCGGCCATCCGAAATTCAGGATGATGCATTTTATCATGCTTTAAGGTCTCGAAAGCTCTCTGTTGTTCTTCCACCCACTCAAATTTAGCATTCTTTTAACATAGTTTATTTAAAATAGTTGCCATCTCAGCCGAGCGAGGAATAAATTTCCCAAAGAACTGAATCATACTGATGAAACGAGCGATTACATTAGAATCTCGAGGTGATGGAAAATGAAGCATTAACTTCGTTACTGGCTTACCCCCACTAATTGGGAAAAATTGGCCGTTGGATAGTATTAATTATTATTTTGAAATTTTAAGTCAAACACATTAAATGCTTTCAAAATTGAATTGCTGGAACACTATCACATATGTTTAAAGGGTACAAATATAATTAAATTACCCAATATTTTAGGAGAATTTTCTTTCATTTTTATAAGCATCACGAAGCATCAAAAGCATGACAGTGAACTAAGTTCCATCATACAAAATTTAATTTCAGCCATGGACTTAAATCTTACTTTTTGGAGAAGAGTATTCTTTTCTGTAAATCTCGTGATGGTCAAAAATGCATTGAGTTGCCTACTCATTTGAGGCCCGTGGTATTTGAATAATTCCACCCGTCACCTTTGGGAGGTTATTTAGGCATATTTTTAAAGAGATTTTAGGGTGTACGTAGTAAATTCATTTAGAAAGGAATGGATTCTGACATTGCTGAAATGTCAAGGTTTGTAAGTCGTGTGCTCTTAGTAAGCCTGCGCAGAGAACACATTTAAGCCTCCTTGCTTCCGAAGTCACTGAGAAGCCCATGCAGAAAATGTTCATTGACTGTATGGGTCCATTACCTCGCAGCAAATCTGGACATAAGATGCTGCTTGTGTGTGTATGTGCTTTCTTAAAGTTTGTTTGACTTATTCCTTTAAGAAAAGCAAATACCAACTTCACTGTGTAAGTTCTTCAGCGCCATATTTTCAAAAATTTTGGCATTCCTTCTACCATTGTATCCGGCGAAGGACCTCAGTTCATGTCGAACCTTTTCAATAAAATGTGTCACCTTATCTCCATATTTCACTTCTCTCGCGAATGCAGAGACATTAAATAAGAAACTATGTTCAGCTCTTAAAAGTATTTCATGCGAAGGATCAAACCAGGTGGGATAATAACTTACACTGGTTACATATTGCTTTTAATTATGTACGGAATGATTCCTACTAAATCTCGCCTTTAAAGTTCATGTTCACTTTCGAGCCGAATGATCCACTTTCTTATTTGTGGTCTGTAAACGACATTCTTCCAAAATATGCTAAAGATGTCACTGACGTTTGGGAAGCAGCTCTCAAAAATCTTAAAAAGTCACACGAAAGAGTTCGTGTTAAGTACAATTAAGACCGTACTGGCATTCCTTTTAGTGTTGTTGACCTTGTACTATGCAAGTCGTACCCCGTCAGCCAAGCTGTCGACAAGAGGATGGCGAAACTCGCATATATTTGGACTGATCCTTACCAGGTATACAACGTTTTCTTACGTCTTATTCTTTCATATGACTCTTGAACACGTTCCAGCATTTGATAACTTTGCCTTTGCATATGATTGCACCTGTAAGCTTGGAAAATCATTACGCGTTCTATGGTTTTAGTGCCGTACAAGCTGTAGTTTTTGACACTTCGTTAAATGTGGTGGTAAATGTACCTTTGGCCAGTAAGGATAGTNCCGTACAAGCTGTAGTTTTTGACACTTCGTTAAATGTGGTGGTAAATGTACCTTTGGCCAGTAAGGATAGTCTTTTTCAGAGGTACAGGATATTTCCATCCCATGTTTGAGAAAGATGGAGACGTTATATTCTCTGACAGTTACTATTCAGTTGTATTAAATTTAAAAATTTCCCAAATATAAACAAATTTCTTATATGAAATTTTCTGAGTTTTTAATTCCTAACTTTGATAGGAACCATTTCGCCACTGTTGGTGATCTCGCCACTGTTGTCAGATTGTAAAAAAAAAAAAACATATTATTACCATATGTCATCGTTTCCCTTTTTTGATGCTCTTCTTCACTCTTGTGAATGCAACTGGTTTGTCGGGAAACATAACCTTGACGTTTGTGTAAAATTGCTTGTATCTTAAGATTTGCTATTTTTTGAGAAGAAAAAAAACACTTAGCATTTTGCAACTAAATTCGCTGTTGATGTTACTTTCCTATGAAGGTCCACGGTTGGTACCTCAAACATTTAACGCTATCCTTATCAGTCAGTGGATATATTAGCAATGCGTCTCATTGCGACATAGTAAGTTCATTATGTAAGACTTTCGGTTCCGTCTTTTCCAATCTTCTACTAAAATTTTATTTACCTGCTCTTCACATTCTTAGACCACATGGCTATGATTCGTGTTGTGATTGTCATCCTTATTGATTTGTCCCTAATTGGTATTATTGATTTAAATCTCAAATTACTAACTGTCCTGTTCTGCATCTAATCATTTACCAGAAAGTACAATTTTGGTCACCCAAATATTTCTCCTCTCCTGAATCATCTGGTTAGTGTTCTTTGTATTATTTAGTTAGTAGTGTTAGTGTTACTGTTTTCATGTGCTGGTTGCCATTTTATCCCATTGAATGCAACACCATGAATGATGCATGTGATGAAATGAACTGTATACCACAGATTAGGTACATGATAATACACAATTGTTATGATTACAGAATTTTACATGATTTCTATCCTTGAGAATTCAGTATGGTGTAAAACCCCTACGTACTGTAATCAGAGCCCCTTTACGCCGTGGAATGGACTCAAAGAGGACCTGGATATGTTCCTGGAGAATCCTCCTCCACGCGGTTTGTACGCAAATTCACAAAGCATCAACAGTGGTTGCAGGAGGACCGTGATGAACAAGTCACCGACCAACCATATCCCAGACATGTTCGATGGGCGACATGTCAGGCGAATGTGCAAGACAGGGAAGCAGTGGTATCAGTCATTCATTGAAGAAGGTTAGCACATTCCTCGCCACATGTGGCCAGGCACTGTCCTGCTGAAATTTAGCATGTGGAGTCGCCTGAAGGAGGGGCAGTACCTCATGCTATAAAACCGCCCTGATGTAGCGGCTGCTGTTCATAATTCCCTCAATACGTAGGAGTCGAGATCGCATGTTGTATCCAGTGGCGTCCCACACCATAATACTTGGCGTTTGTCCGCTATGCCGCTCCAAAATGCAGGCTGCCAGATTGCGGTCACCACGGTGGCGTCTAAAACGTATGCGGCCATCACTGTAGGACAAGTTGAAGCGGGACTCGTCCGAAAACACTACATTTTGCTACTCAGCATGCCAGCGACGGCGTTCACGTGCACATTCCAGTCTGAGGCGTTTGTGGTTTCTTGACAATGGGAGCCGACGCAATGGCATGCATGCCAACAGTCCAGCCCGCAGCAGACGGCGTCGAACCGTCGACGCAAACGGGTCCACACCCGTTGCAGTGCTCCAGTGTCGAGGCAATACTTTTGATAAGGTTGTACAGCCCGTTACGGCCATGCGGACAATATGGCGGTCATCCCGTGCTGTGGTCACATTACGTGGTCCAGTACCCGCTCGTCGCTGAGTATGACCCTCATATTTCTACTTTTTCCACACACGCATCACTGTCGTAGCAGCATGCTCTGTACGAGCCGAAATGTCACGGTATGACAAACCCATTTCCTGGGAATCGATCATTCTGCCCTGTTCGAACGCACTCACATGATATTATGACGCCATTTGACGTCGATGAGGCATTCTGGCACTTTCTTTCACTTCGTTTGTCGGCTCTTCGCTGACTTAGCTTGGCATAACACGGATCTTTCCGGTCACACATGAGAGAGCGCTGCTGGGTCTACGTTAACGCCATTTATCTGCAATCGTTATCACTTATTACTGGTACACAGTTCCACACATCCTCCGAGTTTGGATTCATTCGGGCCATCTTTTATGGGTGTTGCAATTTTCACAAACAGTAGTGTATTTTCGGCAACATAATTTGTATTTATTTGGTTGTTTTGACAGTTCGTTGGCACTTTATATTTTTTAAATATGTTTAATTTGATTACTCATTTTGAAAAGAAGTTTTTATAGTTCATTTTGCCAGTTTTATAATGCAAATGTTTAATGTTATTTACTGTTATTGTAATCATTGTTACTTTATCTACCAAGATGATTAATGCCACTTGACATATCGAAACTATCGAAATGACTAACTATAGTTGAGCGTTCCCTTATGCTAGTTTAAAACGCGCCCAGCATTTCCCTGCCTTCTTCAGCATTTAATATGGTGTGATGCACGATACCTGTTATTGTTACCGATAAACCTGTTGCAATCATGAGTTGATTTCTATTGTTTTCCGTTAAAATTAGCTGTTAGCGGCTGTGCCTGCTCTATGCGATGCTGGTCCTAGACATGTAACTACTTTGCAGACGTTGATGATGTCGACTTTTACTTTTAATGCGGCGGCTTAACTCCTTCAATCTGACAGTTAACCCAAAATTTCTTATGCGAAATGGAACACGTATAAATGGGGATTCGTAATTAAAACAAAAAATTATTTTGGCACTGGGTTATTTTCTTAACACTTTTAAAATCTTGTTTTGGAACATTGAAAATAAATTCCAAAAAAACTAACTAGTGTCACTAAAAAATTAGGAAAATAGCTTTACGAAGTAATAAACAAGGCTAAGAAGAAAACGCATTTGTATATTTTCTTTGCCATAACTTTTGAGGTAAAATTCTTTTTAATATTTGCATTTGTAACAAATTACTATTGTGCTGAATGAAGGGGTTTAGTTGGAAGGCTATTCGGCCTCCTGTAGCCTCATGTTCTCACATTTTGGTTGGCCAGAACTTTATCCACATGGCAAATGGCCCTTGAGCGATCGTTCGGAGCTACTATGAGGCTTGTCCTGGCTGTTGTGTCTTAACGCTTGCATGCGAAGTTGGTGCAGTAACATAGTTAGCTACTATTTCCATTGTCACGCCGACGTAACTTTTCATACATCTTTCATTCATGCAATCAACTCTAATGTCCTACTAATATTATAAATGTGAAAGTCTATATGTGTGTGTGTGTGCATGTTTGTTACCACTCAGTTTCATAACGGCTAAACGGATTTTGATGAAATTTGATCTCCTACTAATATTATAAATGCGAAAGTCTGTGTGTGTGTGTTTGTATGTTTATTACCACTCAGTTCCATAACGGGTAAACGGATTTTGATGAAATTTGGTATGTATATACTTTACGTCCTGGAATACGACATAGGATACTTTTTATCCCGGCAAATTGTACGGATCCTGTGGAATAACAACAAAACGTAATTCTGCAACGGCTGGGAACGTGACCGAAATATTTTTTCCTCTGGTGTCAGATTTTACCAGGCTGCCCAAAGACCTCTGAAATGGCTTAACGACTGCTATCAATCTATAACAACTGGGACCGAATATTTAACGTGCCCTCCGAAGCCTGGAAGCGCTCAGATGTTATGACACTAAACGGTCACCCATCCAAATGTGTGCTGCTGGGTACGTTGCTTAACTTTGGTAATCGATTAAGATCCCTCAGCCAAGCGCAAAAAGTAGTCTCTAGGTACTTTTTTTTTTTGAAAGCTACAAATTGATGAAATTCAGGTTTTTAATTTTTATATATCGACGCTGGAAAGCGTAAATGTAGTTAACTACGCGATAGTTGTATAGATGCACTCCAAAAACAATACTCTACATTTAGGCTATCGGGTAAAAAATGTTTCCTTATTTTTGGGTTAGCGTAATCAGTTAGAAACCTATGCCAACATCGTATAATTTTATAATTCTGCTTTCACATAAATGAATTATCTTTTCCCAATTTATTTATTAGTGTATGACTGTAAAATTCAATTGTACCCAGGCGAAGCACTGCCAGTCCGCTAGTGCATAATAAAATTAACAGAAATATTTACTATCTCTCACCTAATTAAAATTGCTGACAACAAGGTGTAAGACATTATGCTATATTCAGATGTTAATAATAAAATTTCTAATGGTAATCTGAATCCATCTTATATGATGTGGTTTGGGGTGTCAATACGTGTGCTATGGAAACCTAACGTGTTTGAAGGTCGATTGTGCAAACATAAAAAAAAGCTTACATGTCTTCAAATGTTTCCGGAATTATGGCTTAACATCTCGTCAATTGTGAAGGTTTAAGAGACGAAACAATGACTCGGAGGTGTATTGTATTGTATTATATAGGGCTTAATAACGTTCGCCGCGTTTAAACCTGAAGACTTATCATGGAACGGCTTACAAACTATCTTATCACCTAACTTAAAGCAAGACCCTGCCATACCTGGGATTCCAACCCAGAACCTCCTGCGCCCCAAACAGGCGGCGCACCAACCGACTGCGTCACGGGAGGTTAGCACGGAGTTATCAAGACCATGAAATACATTACCCATAGTATCTGTAAGGGACCAATATAATATTCGCCGGAATTATTTTGGAAAATCGCTGATGAGCGAAATTCCTATGGCTGGAAATAAAGCCTGGGTCCTCCGTAATGCGATTTCAGTGAAGTACCACAGTGCCAGCTCGATGGGTAATGTTTTAAGGAAAGTCATTTATCTATCCTCACGACGTATTCAAAACACAGGAGAGGCCATGTCATAACATGAGACTCCCGCACAAATCCCACATTTCAAGTTTGACGAACCCTATCTTTTCATTTCCTTTTGTTTCGCCGTGGTGTGAAGAACGGCACCATTTATTTTAAGGTATGTATTTCCTTCACGGGCACTGGTGCTGCGTCCAAAGGGGGAACGTGGCAAAGGGTGGTTTTCGGTTCGCAAGGAAATACTTTGTTTTGGAGCACAAGGATACTATTGTCTCAGCTGAATTCAATTTCCACGATGGCGGCGATCCATTCCAATAGCTTCAAGCCATTCGTTTTACACTTCCTCCAAAATTCAGAAGTGCTTTACATACGAAACAAACTGGTCGAAAGTATATTGATTTTTGTTGCATTTTAAGTATTTTTATCTCCTGATATTTACTGTTGTAATTGACGGTTCTCTTCCCAGAGAGACACCTAGCAGGATTGGTTTCGTTGAAAGCATTACAGCTACAATTGAGTCACTTTGTTCATTACTGGATTACAATTCGTTAATAAAGAAAGTTTAATGAAGCCACTTACATTGGATCACATTAATTTTATGCCTGTTTAGTAATAAAAAAAAGCAGGAACCTAAAAGTAAACATAAAACATCATATATCCTATTTGCGTATGGAACCTATTTAAATTAGATACTAATTGTTTTCAAACTTTTTAAATAAATAGCTTATTTGGAGGGTTCTACTCCAGCGTTCCTGATTGGGAATATTATTTCTTAAATTTCTGTACCAAAGTCTTACATTGGACCATCACATACGGACCTCATTGCTCGCATTTCTGGAAACAAAAATTAAATTGCTTACATACAGTCATATTATACACAATATTGGAATGCAGGTTGAAGAATTGGGAGCAGTCAAAACCAGTCCCTCTTGTGNTTGAATTGGGAGCAGTCAAAACCAGTCCCTCTTGTACATCTCATGCAATTAATCATTCCACGGACACAGAATGTAACACAAATACCACAAAACCATGAAATGTCTTACTTTATCCAAGTTGTATCAACAATGTTGTCTTTTGAACAACAGTCATGTCACTTCCTCTCTTTGCAAGTAAATATGTCTTGTACGACAAGCGCGTGAGAACCGCAATGCCCAAAGGCTGCATTAATTTATTCCCAGAACCGCATGTTGATGAGTGGGTTAATATTTCGACAGCTTTTCTAAACTTAGTGCATAGGTATTACTTCCATTTCATCTACATTGGAAGACGTGTGCAAGTCTGTAAGATCGTTGAACTTGATGCCACGATGTGAAATGTTTTGACTTCGTTAAGGAAACATTTATTTATATTGAAGCATCATTAAATGTCAAATATCGGCTTGAAGCTAGTGCACTTGTTTTGGGATGTAATTTCATGGTAGTGAAATGTTTCATTTGATGCTGTTTACTGAATAAGGGGAAGGAAGATATCCCATCTTTCTAACATTTAATCTACAATTCTTCCTTATCACACTTTATGACCAGACTTTAAAAAAAAAAAAAAAGCTTGATATGGCATTGAGGACTACTTAACACAATTTTGTAGTTTGTACGGTTTCAATTGTAGCCACATTTTCTCACGTGGGACTGAAATTATTAAATAATGAGGGAACCTTTCATTACTGTCAGAAGTGTGAAACTAATTTTGTGAGAAAAAGAGCTGAATTTCGAAATAAATGTTCAGATTTCTCCTAGTGGCCGCGGTGGCTGAGTTGAGTTGAGAGATTTGGGCGGCGCTTAACAACGAGCTCTTGAGAGCCGATGAGGGTGAAATGAGATGAGAATGGAGCAGCACCGGAATGCAAGGGCGGGAGAAACGGTGGATCCTTGAAAAAACCCGCCAACCAGTGGCATCGTCCGGTACGGTCCCACTTGCGAAAATCCGGGAGTGGCCTGGCCGGGGATTGGACCCGGTTCAACTTGGTGGGAGGCGAAAAGTCTAACCGCTCAGCCACCTTGGCCCAAATACTACTTTATGTCCCACAATGTAGATAAGACTGTAATAATTAATCTACAACACAGGTCACTCTCTTAAGAAGGAATTTCTTGAGACGGGGAATTGTGCAATTGAAAACCAGAACTTTTGCTCCAAAGATAATTTTAAATTTAGAACAAATCCATTCAATAATTAGAGACGGCCATCGCATTGGTAGAACCAACGAAACTGTTTTAGAGTAAATAAGACTCTCATATTAAATAAAAAAATCGTAATGCCATATTTAGAAAACATTTCTCCACTCATATAATGCTGCAGGAAGAATTGACACTTGAACTATGAACCGGAATGCCCGAAGGACATTTTGGATAATTTGTATTACTTATTCTTTCTAATGAGACATATATTTTGGGAAAAGTTTCACGAATGAAAACAATTGAGAAGGAAGTCAGAACATGAATATGACAGTCATTACCGGCAAGTGTGAATTACATGTCTTATGAAAAGGATAACAGATTTCGAAAAAAATCTGACATTACATATACACGTACATGTATTTATAAAAATATTATTTGTGGTTCCGAAGATGGGAGACGTAAGATTTAATTTACCGGTTGGCAAAACCATAAAAATTGCGATTCTAAAATGAAAACCTTAAAATAACGTCACAATTAATTTTATTCAACTACTACTAAATTGTGTAGTTACTAAAGAAATGTTATCAGGAAACTAACTTACATTGCCATCAGTATTATAATATAATGAATAATGAATATAGTCAAGATAACAATGAATTTTAATACAACATTTCAAAGGAAAGTGATGGCATAAAATATTTATTGAATTATATCTCAAATGTGTAATTATTGAAGAAAATTTATTAGAAAACTGACATACCTATTCATCTCAAACTAAATATTAAGAATTATGAATATAATAAAGTCAAATTAGCCTTATCGGATGACAACGTTTATTGTGATATTTTCAAGCGCTTGTTTTATAGTACATGGTGTGAATTCAAATATTCAAAACGAGACAATAGAAAGAAATATTTTTCTATGACGTCAAAGCAGATAAAAAGTGAAAAAATATGAAAAAATCTAAATACAATGTGCGGAGTGCAATCGAAATTTAGATTTGTACTATAAAATGAAGAAAGCGGATAAAAATGAGAATGAAATCTGCAAGAGTCGTATACCTTTGACATGCAGGAATTTCTGTAGACACCAGTATTAACATACAATACAAGAATATTTCAAATTATTTTAATATTCTGCTACTAGATCAAATAGAAATTGTTACTTAGAGAGAGAGAGAGAGAACGAGAGAGAGAGACAGACTATATTATATGACATGAGACTATATCTAGTAGAGGAGTCGATCAATTGAATCTGATGTTTGTAATAAAATCCTCTAAATATATTTCACATGTTACTACACATTCTGATACTTGTAGGAAACAAACTTGGAATACAAATATGACAATAATTCTCAAATTACTACTACACAAACACAAAACTCTTATTTTCAATGAAGATAAATTTTTGTTTCCGGGACGAGCTCACCATGAATATCAAGCAAATCATCCAGAAAATGATGCAAAATGAAAAATTCAATATCATTCTTTAACGGTTCGAAATGAATGGTGACAGTTTGTTAGAACTCTTAATTTAAACATTATATACTCGAAAATAAAATAATTTACTGGGGAGAGCCTTTCTCATTCCTCCAATGTGACACACAAATAAAATGTTTTTGGCTAGGGTGAGAAAATAAACTGGTTTAAAATAAAGCATTTTATTTTCGGCTTCCAGTTTGAGGTTCTTAAATTCAATTGCCCTGTGGATAAAGTAGTACCATTCAGGAAAACAGATTTGAAAACGAGAAACAAAAGGGAAGACAAAAAATATGCAAATTTTGTGTTTCCTTTAGTTCAAGAAACTCTCAGACAATAAGACCACATAACAAAATTGTGAAAACTTAATGTCCAACCAGCTGCGTTCGGGTCGTGGTACTATTTCCTCTCTAGGCAACTCAATATCAACACCCCACTGCAACACAGAACGAAACACACCTTCTCTTCTCACACTTATTCGTTAAGAGCAATATTTGTACAAACATTTTGACTACCAGCCACAAAACTCCTGAAATGGATGTTTGTGTTAATATTTCCGTGAATAAGGAAAGTAGACCACCATTTTTTCTTAAGTGAAAACAATATAACAATTATTAATATGAATTTCGTCATTATTTTAAATACATCGCCGTTTGTAACAACGATGTTTCGTAATCATATAGATTCTCTACGAACACACTTTGAATGAAAAATTTACATAGTGACATATTTCCTAAAAATTTGACTCTATTCTTGTGAAAATCAGCCACAGTTAAGCAGTTTCTTTCTAGATTTTAACCACATTTCCCATTATATAAACACTGTAGCTCCAGGGCTTCGTAACTCTTCCGTCTATGTAAATCGATCTTCTATGTCTCTGAAGTAAAATTTCGCTCTGCAAAGGTTTATGAAACCTTATGAAACCATGTGCAATTGTTTTTAAATCAATGGTAACATTAAAGAACACACTGACATGGCATTATTTCANAACCTTATGAAACCATGTGCAATTGTTTTTAAATCAATGGTAACATTAAAGAACACACTGACATGGCATTATTTCATGATATACATTGTCAAATTACGTGACTCAACATATAAAGTTTTGGTTCCATATTATTTTATCACAAAATAANAACCTTATGAAACCATGTGCAATTGTTTTTAAATCAATGGTAACATTAAAGAACACACTGACATGGCATTATTTCAGTTCATGATATACATTGTCAAATTACGTGACTCAACATATAAAGTTTTGGTTCCATATTATTTTATCACAAAATAANGTTCATGATATACATTGTCAAATTACGTGACTCAACATATAAAGTTTTGGTTCCATATTATTTTATCACAAAATAACATTAACAGCCTGCAACGTAGTGTCATTTTTCTGTTCTTAGAGTATTTCACTACCTAGAGTTACGAACTTTATTGGGATAACAGGGACAAAAAGAATATCAAATTATAAATGAATCACGTATAACTTACTTTTCTCTTTTAAACATTTATTGAATTACTATATCAAGTACAACTGTTATTTAAAATGTAGAACCGCATACTCTTTATTTTACAGCTTGCTTTTCTGTTAAAGTACCTAATTATATCTGCTTTTGCTACAATACTACAAAAGTTTGTAAAAGAAGAAGATTTTTGTTAAAGAAAAATTAAAAACAAATAACTTATGTCAACAAAGAAAANCTACAAAAGTTTGTAAAAGAAGAAGATTTTTGTTAAAGAAAAATTAAAAACAAATAACTTATGTCAACAAAGAAAACTAACCCTAATTACTTTATATAGTTGAAAACCACGATCGCTCTTTAAAAATTGCATGGTCCTTTGTGTTTTAGCATATGCCTGTAGGATTATATGAATGTTTCTACAAGTNCTACAAAAGTTTGTAAAAGAAGAAGATTTTTGTTAAAGAAAAATTAAAAACAAATAACTTATGTCAACAAAGAAAAATAACCCTAATTACTTTATATAGTTGAAAACCACAATCGCTCTTTAAAAATTGCATGGTCCTTTGTGTTTTAGCATATGCCTGTAGGATTATATGAATGTTTCTACAAGTNGATCGCTCTTTAAAAATTGCATGGTCCTTTGTGTTTTAGCATATGCCTGTAGGATTATATGAATGTTTCTACAAGTGTCCCGTAACGTAGAATCGTCGATTTTATCAGAATTATTGACTGGTTGTCAGGCCAAAACCATTGAGTTTCATAAATAGTAGCATATTTATTATTTACTTAGCACGTGGCTAATCGCGATGCACAAACGTAATTAAAGTAAAACATCTGTTTGTTGCAGCGAACAAAATTTTCTTCGGTGATAAGCGAGATCAATTTGATGCCGCCCCATGCGTGGCTCAGTGAGCACACTTGAATGTAATGTTTTACATTATTTATACACCTTACCAGCAGTTGAAGCATGGAAAGGGTTACGGTCGCTAGAAACGTAGAGTAGATTCAAATATTTGTGTCTAGTGCACACTCCTCCGAGGGAAGTGAACAAATTGTATTAACCAGTTGCAAAAAAAAAAATATGTTTTGATTCCTGAGATGATTTCACGTTACATTCAACCCATCATAACTTTCCCATGCCGACTTCGTGCGCCATTACTTGCGAAAGGTTCCTGAACTTCAGTAAATTGTTTACAACTCTTGGAATAACATTGCTAGTTTGGAGGGACCCGTTTTCAAACATTCTTTAGGCGTCTAGTCTGGGAGTAGCATTTTTTCTGAATGCTTGCACTGTATGGTTATGTAGACGAGTCTCTTTTCTTCGTGAGGAAGCTATTTAGCAACGTATGAGCGCGAATTTCAGGCGTGAATAATAAAATAAGATCGGATTAAAATGTAGTGCAATCGAGACTGAAATGCATCGAGCAAAACGAGCTAGTCTGTAAATTATAATGATTTTCCATTACATAGGCGCTAGTTTCAAAGTGTCACCGTAAGAAACTGATCGATCGAGTGTTACAACCGAATATTTCGCATTATGAATGTGCGGTATGACGCTGTCTTGTTGTCGTATTTAAGGTAGACTGCGCCCATAATTAGCTTGAATTAGAGATGGATGCTTAGGATTTAGTATATATTGAAGTCAGGGGCCCTGCTGAGGAATGCAAGGAAGTAACAAATATATTCAGTCCTTGTTTTTCCTAAAACATTTAATAAGCATGCTAGGTAGTTGCGCAAACATTATTAGATAATGTAAATTGGACACGTTTCTGGAGATATTTACAATAGACCTACTGAAAAGCAGGGCAATTATGATAGAGGCCTGCGGAGGCTCGTTTAAAAATGTTTTCTCTGAGTGCATAAAACTTTTGTCGTATACAGTTTTCTTACGTTGAAATGTTTTCAAAAGCCTGTGTACAATGGTGTTCCTCCGCAAAGTTGCACTAACTTCAAAGAACATTGATTTGGCATTAAGTCCTTCTCGAAACCAACGTGTACCTAATCCTCGCCACTAAGATTAGGTCAAAAAATAACCTTTCCGATTGGTAGGAATCAAAATGACTTATATAATTGAAGATCATTCATCCCAACATTTTCATGACACACTTAGTAGAACTACTAGTGTATATCACTTAGGGGCGTTTGGTGTTTCAGCTTGTTCCTGACTGTAATTTTAGTCCCAGCAATGTCGGATAGACTCATTATAATCAGTGATACAGAAAATAACTTTTTCTCCGCTTCTTCTTCAGTTGAGCGTGATTACGAACAAATTCGATTCATTTCTAATGATATGCACGACCGCTAACGATAAGTTTATATGATTTCTGTAAATGCCTTCCTATTGAGGTTTATATTTTTATACGTAAACGTTTCCCAATACTTACATGCCCCAAATTACAATAAAACGTATTTATCCCCATTGCAACTTACTTGAGGTGCGCATTTAGGCACGTTTCTTGCGACATTTGTGTTCTTTGTTGTTTAAATGTTTATGCAGTTATATTAGAGTTTATCATAAGGACGTGATATCAAAATATTGAACGAATAATTTTACTAATCTATAAAATCTATAAAACGAAAAATGGATCGAAATCACACATCTAACTGTACAGTATCTCTTCCCAGTAAATTATTTTCAGATGTGTAATTTCAATTTACTTCTTGCTCACAGAAAATGCCATCAAATGGTTACACTCAATAACATGCGGTTGTTTATTCCGTCAAGTACAGCCACAGTTTCTTTTATATGATTTGCCTGAATGCTCTCCAGGGCTGAAATTTGATTATCTAGTGCTCTGCAGGAGACCAAGTTAATTTGGTGAACCTGGCATGTTAATATCGTTTGTGAATTTATGCAATAAATTAATTAAATATAATTGTTAATTAAACAACATCATTTTATAATAAAGAAAAGATAACCTGAATCTTGTTTATCACTTTAATGTAACAATTCGAAATAATGAATAAAAAACATGTGTTTAAACACCCCATAAAACATAAATTTATTGAAAATTATAATTCGTCATTGAAATTTTAAAATTTGTTATATTATATTGCGACAATCTATCAGTTATTTAATTAACTGCGTTTTAAGTCTTTCTTGCCAATACTCAAAATTACCTACATTGAAATTAAAAATAAAAATAAGTTACAATTTTATTATTGATAATTTTTATATATAAAAAAATTTTTTACCTGCGTTAATTTTTTTTCTCAGTGGAGTTTATTTAAGTCAATTAATAAAACCCCTTAATAAGTTTTTTCCGAATTTCAGTTTAGATGTGTTAGCCTCGGAGCCCTTGCATTTTGTAAGTACATTTTTTATCATATGAGTTCAGTTGAAGACGTATTTATTTAATCTTCGCTAATAATGCATGTTTGATTTTTAATTGAAGGACGTTAATATTTATAACCTCCAATCTATTGGCCTCCTGTTACGTTTCATTTACTGTATTTTACTACGACTTCTAATGATATGGCTGAATAATAAATACTATTTCGAGACGTAATTTGTAATTAAATTTATTTTGGTATTCGCTATTATATAACAACGATTTAAGCTAATTCATACTGAATTAGGATGTACAAAATGTAAAAACACCATATCTCCTTAGAACCTTTCCTCCGCGGTTTGCATCTAGTAATAATTTTAATATAATTACATTATTAGACATTTCTTGTTAAGAAAATGCATTTATATATATTAAATAGACCTACGTAGATTATTTTTATTTCCTAGATTTGTAACTGTTTTAGTACTGCTATTTCAATTCCTGTCCCTACTATAATTGTTTTAATTGCTCATTTTATGGTATTCAATAAATAGAATTAGAGATAATTTGTTAATAATTGTTTTGTATTTTTAAACAATAATTTTGATTTTGTCCTTTAGCTTTATTTAAAAACCAAATTACTCTCATATTATCCCTGTTTGGTATCTGCGTTTTTCCCAGATACATAAAATAAATTTTATTGAAACTTTTCCTACAAAATGAATCTTTTATTATAAATTTTACATATGCTTTCTTCTTATATATATTTTCCTCGTAATTATTAAATCATTTTATTAAAATATTAGAAACGTGNTATATATTTTCCTCGTAATTATTAAATCATTTTATTAAAATATTAGAAACGTGTGTCTTGTTATTGTACTCTTTCCTTAATATTGTTGCTACGAGGGCTGATTCAGATGTCATGGCAACTATTATTTACCCCTCCGAAAATGATCCAACTCAGGAAATTTACTATGTACAGTAGAAAGTGTACGATAAGTACGTTTTAATGGTGACACTGCATGGGGTGTGTATGCACGAATGCTCGACAAGGAACAAAGACAAACATGACTGATTGAAAGAGCCGTTTAATCGATTTATTCTCGTACGCCCTGTATACACACACTTCAACGGGCACCTATCGTACGTGTACGAGCTCTTTGGTAAACGCTTTGACAACAAACAAGACAACGTCACAGAATTTTGACGAGAGGTAGCGTACATTGACGGATGACATGCAGCCGATGGTATTTCCCGTCTGCCTCATCGCTGGCAACGAACCGTGGACAACCTCGGAGACTACTTTGAAGTATTTTCTTAAATATTGTTTTTTTGTTTTCTTTCCCTACCCAATGAAATTGTGGACATTTAATTCATGTACATTTATATTATTTATTTTTAATATGCTGACTTCTTTTTACTGTCTTTGTTTCTATCATTTACTTATATAGTCTCTACATATATGTGAGGGTTTATCTCTTGCATAAGGATGGTTTGAAAAACAACCTATATATTTATTTACTTTGTTTTATTTACATTGTTAGTAATATTCATACATAGAAACAAGCTCAGCATAATTCGGTGGAAGTAGTAGTGCCCAGGCAGGTTAGCCTATATTTAGTAGTATTTACACCACAATCACATAATACTCCGTTATATGTTTTTATCATATTTGCCCTTCAAAAATTATCTTTATTTATAAGGAAAAGTATTATTGAAGGACGTCTAGTAATGCTCTCTGATGCAGCTTCTGTTGTGCTGCTATCTGTAGTCTAAAATGAAAAATTGTGAATTCTTCTTTTTACACACTTCGTCATTCTCATATTTGAATTTTCTTAAATCTCTTGGCTTTATAATAAAATGTTCCTGTTTGTAAGGACTTGAGTATAACTGTGAAAATAACAAAAGAAAAAACTTGCCACCCCAATTTTCTTTATCAGAACCCAGCATTTTGGTCACGTATCATGCAAAATGTCAAAAGCCTTAGCCTACGGATAACTAAAAACATAATTTTAAAAATTTTCAACAAATTTTTAAATTTTTTTTATCCATCTATTATGAGAAGGGCTCCTGGCCCACAAGTCAATAGCAAAAAAAAAAACCGAATTAAATTTTATATAAAGTTGTTCCCAGTAATTCTGTTTTTTTATACGCGTATAGATTGTCAGGCTACAATTTGAAATTATTAGGTATCACCCAAATTATAGTTAAAAAAGTGCCGAAAAAATATCTAAAATCTCAGGAAACTAAAGTATGCCATAAATATAATATAAAATATTTAATTCAGANAACAAATTTTTAAATTTTTTTTATCCATCTATTATGAGAAGGGCTCCTGGCCCACAAGTCAATAGCAAAAAAAAAACCGAATTAAATTTTATATAAAGTTGTTCCCAGTAATTCTGTTTTTTTATACGCGTATAGATTGTCAGGCTACAATTTGAAATTATTAGGTATCACCCAAATTATAGTTAAAGAAGTGCCGAAAAAATATCTAAAATCTCAGGAAACTAAAGTATGCCATAAATATAATATAAAATATTTAATTCAGANGAAGTGCCGAAAAAATATCTAAAATCTCAGGAAACTAAAGTATGCCATAAATATAATATAAAATATTTAATTCAGATATATGTAATTTTTACGCACCGACACTGCAGAAATATTCAAATATCATGATAATAGTTACAAACATATGAATATTCATTTATGGAAATTCTGCGTGTCGCCATTTGTATTTTCAACAACTACCGCTCCTTATTTTTCCGCTATTATGAAAAGATTTCGCTTTGCCAATTTTGTTAATATGAAAACAATACTCAAATAAAATTTGGAAACGCGTATATATATTCATGATTTCATTAAAACGTTGAAATTTGTTTAATACAATGATTTTCATGTGAATATTTATTTTTAAACAACCTCGAAGATGTAAAATTTACCTCAGGGGTCTGACCACGCAACCAGAGAAATAAAATCAAGAACTTAAATGGGAGTCATCCTGGCGCACAAACCTCGATGTTTTATAAACTCGTTTATTCTCTATAACCATATCGAGGCCGCGGTGGCGCAGCAGCTATAACGCTCGCTTCCCACCATGGCGAACCGAGCTCGATTACCGGTGAGGTCCCTCCGGAATTTTTGCACGTCAGAATCATGCTGGACGATGCCGCTGGTCAGATGATTTTCTCGGGGCTCTCCCATTTCCCTCACCCTTGCATTCCTGCGCCAATCCATACTCACCTATCGGCTTTCAAGTCCCCGCTGTTAAGACCCGTCCTTCCACTCTCTATTTCACTCGTTCCCTGCATCACTTTGCTCACATGCAAACATGTTAGGGTTTGACATAGGGGTATGCGTAATGATTTTGCCATTTGTTGAAACTAGCCAACCACAATAAATAAAAAACCACCACACCGTGACACACGTGCACGCAATGATTGATTATATATTAATTGTCTTTGCTTTCTCCTAATTTGCGCCAGCTGCCATCAAAGCAGACGCAACCGCCTCCACAGCCAAGCACAGGGCAGGGTCTTTCATGTGACTGCCATTAGTAGCAGTGATGAGCTTAACCGTGGTGTCGGGCTGCTGGTATGTATATATCCTTTTTTGACTGTGAAATAAAGGCCGCGACTTTGTATTGGTCAGACCACTCGCCTTCCACCTAGGCAAACCGGGTTCGATTCCTGGCGGGGTCGCTCCCGGATTTTCGCATGTGGGAATCGCACAGGACGATGGCGCTGGCCGGCGGGTTTCCTCCGGGATCTCCCGTTTCCCCGCCCCTACGTTCCGGCAATGCCCCATACTCACTTCGCTTCATCCTCATCGGCTCTCTAGACCTCGATGTTAAGAGCCGTTCAAATCTCTCCACTGTCAATGCCCCGTCGAAAAGCAAGCCAGCTCAACGACGTAGAAGCTCCAACGCATTGTCGATATCACGTAGGGAAGTTCCACATTTATATCCATTTTGACATGCAACGTCTCTTGGATGCGAAATATTAAGTGCTGAGAAATACATCTGTGTCAAAAATGTAAAGATGAGGTGGAAAATTTAACGCAAGAGTGGAATTAACAGGNGCATTGTCGATATCACGTAGGGAAGTTCCACATTTATATCCATTTTGACATGCAACGTCTCTTGGATGCGAAATATTAAGTGCTGAGAAATACATCTGTGTCAAAAATGTAAAGATGAGGTGGAAAATTTAACGCAAGAGTGGAATTAACAGGCGGAATGGAACGATGTACCAAACTGGATATCCCCTAGGGTCCTGTAAGTTACGGCATGCGCTTATTCGCAGCATGCAGTACTGTGGGCCTGTGTGAAGGGCGTAAATCACCCATCGCAGTGTACGCTTAACATCACAATAGAAGCTACTGCACGCGCACGTCGAGTTCAAGGACGTCGAGCTAATATCTGATGTCAGATATGGCCAACGAGTAGTTGCTCTGGCAACATCTAAATTATTTCACCCGATGCAAAATCATTGGGAAGTGAGAAGAATGAGTGAGTGAGTGAAGAGATTTGGGCTGCACTTAACAGCGAGGTATCGAGAGCCGATGAGGGTTGAGTATGGAGTAGCGCCGGAATAAAAGGGTGGGGGAAACGGGACATCCTCAAGAAAACCCGCTGGCCAGAGGCATCGACCGGTACGATTCCCACTTGCGAAAATCCGGGAGTAACCAGGCCGGGGATCGAACAAGTTTCGACTTGGTGGGAGGTGAGTAGGCTAACCGCTCACTCACCGTGGCCCCAAGTTGGAAGAAGTTCGAAGAGTGGTTAGTGAGGCCGAGGAGTTGGGGATTCCTCACAGGAACGTGTCACGAGATTGGACAGCATTTAGAACGACAGGAACAGCTGTGCGAATGATGAGCGGTTGTCGTCCACGCTCCACCATAGCGACGGAGGACCGGTATGTTGTCCTACAAGTGAGGAGAGATCAACAGTAGACAGCGAATTAAATTGAAAGACGTCAGGAACGCACTACTGGACGCCCAATATCACGTTTTGCCGTGGCCAGGGGACTGTACATAATGGTTGGCTCGCTTGGCGACCAGTAGCCTACGGTGTAGGCCTTATCCAGTGAGGTCTGTCCATGGGAGAAAGCGTATGCTGTGATGCCGGGAACACGAGCACTGCCAAGCCCAGCAATGGGATCGAGCGCTCTTTAAGGATGAGAGCCTTTTTAGTCTAATGACTCCGGACGTCTATAAATGTGGAGAGAGCGGGGAACACACAGTCACCCACCCCTCCAACATAGTTGAAAAGCACTCACTGGTTTGCAGGTGTTTGGGGGAGGTATAAAACTTGGTGGCTATACGGATATCTCTTAAACCTAATGTGGTATCACGGTATTTCTTTCTTAAAAATTCTACACATATACAAATGCATGACAACCAATTTAAGGTGTTTTCGAAATGTAATCCATAAATGAGTGAAAAAAGTGAACGACACATTACCAGTTTATACTCGGCATCTCATAAACCCGAGGGGCCGTGGTGGCTGAGCGGTTAGATTTATAGCCTCCCACCAAAGCGAAGTGGGCTCATTCCCCAGTCAGGTCACTACCGAATTTTTGCAAACGGGAATCCTGCCGGACGATGCCGCTGGTCGGCGGGTTTCCTCGGGATCTCCCGTTTCTCTGGCCTTGAATTCCAGAGTTGCTTCATTCTCACCTCATTTCACCGTCATCTGTTCTTAGGGCCCCGTTGTTAAGAGCTGCCCAAATAACTCAACTCAACTCTTACACCCTATAATATATGTATTTGAGTAATTGCTTCAGAAAACGACATACCCTAATGTCTAAAACTTGCGTTTTTTCCAAATCCAACATAAAAGGATTCACAAATATCTCTTAAACCTAATGACAGACTCCAATTTTTCTTGCTACACAAGACTAGCAAAACAGATGCCTAAGAATAAACCCAATGGTCACAACAAAACATTTCTATTGCGCTGAGGAGAGCCGATGATGCCAGCAAGCACTAAGATTCTTTATATCTACCACACACTTGTAAAATAAATCCAATTTCTGGGTGGTCGTAGACTTGGGAAAAATTAATTTCGATCAGGTGCGCAAAAAAAATCCCTAGCTGGCAAAGTCACAAAAATAAATGTCTGTACTTTCATTCTGTCGAATATAGACATTTTTACTTCCATTTGCGCAAAGGTGTAGGATACAGCAGGTTGTAAAATAAAGAACAATACGTGAACATAATCATAAAATAAAAGCTAGCCTGATGTTTAATACTTTGATAATCACTAGCTAAATAAGCATAAGTCACAGAATATTTTATCATTGTCAGTATTACTGTTCAAGCTCAGTAAACCTTTCTTCAGTAGTAGCTTCATAAACTGACTGACAGTAACGGTGAATTTGCTAAAAGAAAATTATCTTTCCAAATTAATAAAACTTCTCACCGACGTCCTCTTTCAGTTAGACTTTAATGTTTCAGAAATAATAATTATAAATAAATAGGAATTGAAGATCATTTGTGTACTAATTATGCAACAGAAACGAGTCAGTTAATTCCACACACGAAAAATAATGCGACCGAGCACTTATCATCTCTTTCCGCCTTTTATCAAGATTTGGATGTGTGCCACCAAAAAATACTTTCTTGTGTAAGGCTGCGCAAGAAGCTGACACAGTTGTCACGGCATTCCTTAATATGCTTTATATAACGCAAATAACACAACCAGATTCGCACTGTCACGTCCAATTTCACATAATAACATTTTTTAAATTAAATTTTCTTTGCGTTTAAATAATACGGTTTCATAATGTTACGTTGAACTTAAAATTGATTGTGCCTGAATTCATTATAGATAATCTTAAGCTACCAACTGAAATATATATATGTATATACATATGTACCATTATTTAAAAAAATCATTTTCATCTACGTTTTGAGCGCATTTCAAGAAAAAGCTAATTTAATAAAATAGTTTCTCAAGGAAATTAGTTTAGGAGAAACTGTTTAAGGCATTAACAATTTTTAATGGCCGTTATGAGGATTACGTCAGCAGATACAAAATCGGTGTTAAGAGATGCATCTCGAATGCCTACTGCTGTCTCATTGTAATGGAGCTCTGTCTAAAAGAGATACGTCACACCATCACGCAAATGTCGTCTGCAATTCTTGACTACGAAGAAATATGATTCTCAGGCGGAAATTTTGGCCATCGGTTCCTATCAATAAAATCGTTTAATTTAATGGCTTAACAAAATCATATTTTCACTTACTTGTAAACAAAAGTACAAAATTTGTACAATTAAAAAAATAATAATATTCTGTCTCTAAATTCACTTAGATCCAGTCTTCTACTACCACAAAGGAAATTACTTGGTTCGTTCTCGTGGAATCTTACTGCCGTGAAATCTTTCTAGGTATATATCTTCATAACCCTACTTCTATACAATAATATTTCCTGGTGAAAGCAGTCCTATAAGTATTTTATTAAAACCAGATTTCTCTACCTGTTGGCACTTAAAGCCTCAAAATTTCTTTCATGTCGTTTGATAGCACCAGCACATTTAGCAAAAGACTGTTATTTGCACTATAGCCTTCACGCAGTTTGGTGTTCGTTTCTCGTCTTTTCCTCTCTCTTTTGGAAGGATGTCACTACGAGAGATTCGGCCTCATTTATCACTACTTCAACACTTCATTTTAACAGTCCAGGGCAGAGTCAGGAGATAATTCACCACAACAGAAAACGGAATTCATACAATGGTACATTTGTATTTCCTGTACGTCAGTTTACATGTTAACACACACATCCTTCACGCGCAGCCAGCGAGTTGACAGAAGACAGTATGATGAACTTGTGCTCCTACGTCACTGAAGGTCCACACCTGTCAGTTCTTCAAAATACTGCATGTGTTAATTATATCGCTAGTTTTCGCAGTGCTTCAGTTTTATTGCACTATGTCACTTCTGTTAAAATATCTTCATCATTCTCCCACATTATTTATTTTTTTTAAACAGTCGCACATCGCGATTCTCAGACACTTCCCTGATGCACGAAAGTAAAATATATACGGTTTTTGTGTTATATACTACATGCTCTAATCCTGTTCCGAAATCTATTGATTCCACGCTGTAACTTTTCAGATGCTGAGAGTGATAATATTAAAGAACCGTGAGCAGGTACTCTTGAGCACTGAAGGTGTATNATATATATATATATATATATACACATTGGATTGTTAAGACAGTGCAGACTGTGTACGAAGGCAAAGGCACTGCATGCGATACAGTCTGTGTCGATGGTACAAACTGTATGGATTGTAAAGACTGAGATTATAGTATGGACTAGGCCTATGTGGACAGTACAGATAGTGAGTATGGCACAGACTATGAGGACAGTACGAACTCTGTGAACGGAATGAAGTGCGTGAAAGGCATGGATTGTTTCGAAAGTAGTGACTATGCGGATGGTACAGATTTTATGGATGGTATGAAGTGTAAGTATAATATGAATTGTGTGGTTGGTGTAGATAGTGTGGGTGTAAAAACTGCGTGTATTGTACAGATGGCACATACATTATGGACTGTGCATGGTCGTCGATGCAAACTATTTAGGATGTATATACTGTGGAAGTGGTATGGAATGTGCAGAAGGTATGAACTGTGAAGGTGGTATGGGCTTTGCAGAAGGTACGAACTGCGAAGGCATTATGGACTGTACAGGTGGTGTGGACTTTGCAGAATGTATGGATTGTGCAAATGTTATGGATACTGTATGGGCTGTGCAAATATTAGAGTCTGTGAGAGAGGTATAGAATAAGCAGGTGGTAGGTACAGATTGTGTGGGCAGTATAGACTGCGTGGATGGTATGGACTCTGAAGGTGATATGGACTTCGGGTGCTATAGAATGTGTGGACTGTATAGCTTGTGTGGCCAATATAGACTTTGCTGATGCTATGGACTGTGTTAGTACAGATGTGTAAGTGGTATGAATAATATAGATGGCATGGATTATGTTCATGGTATGGGCTCTGTGAATTGTATTGACTGTGTGGATAGTGCAGACTGTGATGGTCGTATGGACTTTTATGGGAGTTATAAACTGTGCACACATTACAGACTGTGCAGATTGTATGGACTATTGTGCAAATAGTATATACTGTGTGTGCGATATGGTCTTTGCAGTGGTAAGGATTGTGTGTGCAGTATGAACTGTGTATGGCATGGGTTGTGGGGACAGTATGAACTTTTGGTGGTATAAAATGTGCTGACAGCTGAGACTACAAATTTATGGTTAGTTTGGGCAGTACAAACTTGGTATGTGGTATTAACTTTGTCGGGGATATGAGCTCTGAGGATGGTAGGGACTGTGTAGATGGTAGGAACTTTGCTGGTAGTATGGGCTGTGCGAGTCGTACAGACATTCTGGATCGTATACCATGCACTGTGTGGTTGGTATAGACAGTGTGGATGTTACAGATTGTGCGTGGGTTACAGATGGGTGAAGCGGTAGTTACTGTGTAAATGGTACATACTACGCAGAGTCTATCGATTGTGCGGAATTCTTATAGCATAACAACTCTATCATTTAAATGCAAAATAAACTGAGTGAATACTGAGTGAATTTAGTGGCTTATTTTTCTAGGGTTTTTTGTTAAAATAATATATTGACTTTGCATTTTGGCATATGTCAATAGAACTGTTTGCTTCTAATAATTGTACACATGTAAGATTTCATATACTACATTGTGTGTAACACATAAGGACAGACGAATATGCGTTGTGCATGTCTGTAATAAATACTATAAGGTCGTTTTGTACTATTCCTATTGAAATCAAGCTTAAAGATCTTAAAGGCACCTTTCGACAACCATAAATTGAGGTCACTTTGTACCAGAATAGGAGATTTTACGTGACGCAGAGTTTTTTCACTACTATAATGTTTTCCGTCAATTTCGCAGATGATTAAAACTTTCAGTTGTTAAATTGGTACCACTGAAAATCTGAAACATGTCGTTGCAACCGTGAATATTTGCATGCTGATTTTATAATGTTATTTCACAAATTAATCCCTACCTGTCACAAAAAGCACCATTAAATCTTGAGTATTACCGAATGTTTTCTTGCGTGAAACGAGATGCCATCTATAACTGGCGAATACATTTCTTCCTACGGCAATTTTTGTGTGTAGAAGAGCGTGAGAGATTGTACGCTCTTGGCTTCTAATGCAAGGTGTTCCTCAGTTTGATAAGGAGCGAGCATGAGCTTATAATATCTTGGACCGAGTGTAACTTAACATGGTATGAAACACTTACTTTAGTCATGGAAGATTTGACTGCATGAGAGAAAGACGGGCGCTTCCTCGAACAGTGAAGAATGTTTTTTGAATCCTCATGTTATTCTGAGATGCGGGAGAACTTGAGAAACTGGTATGTGAGATTGTGACGGATGCATTCTTATAGGAATTCGCAGTCGATTTTCGGCAGACTGCTTCCGAGGAATTTTGAGATAGTAGTGCTTTCTATATTTGGGCATTAGGTCTGAATTTTTGTATTATATGTTGTTGGATAGTGAGGAAGAGTAAATGCAGACTTTCATTGGAGTTTTCTCCTTGGGCGAGGAAGGCATACGCGCGCTTGTTGTGTCTTGACAGTAAAATGTCATTGTTATTTTACAATGGTAGCTAATCCACAACTTTTTAAGGAAAATGACAGGAGAAGTGCAAGAAATATTATACTAACTATGTCCAGGCAATCTGTTGGATACACATATCACATCTGCAACTAAAACCAAATTCAAAGCATCATACCACGCAGTGTCTATGCAACCCAGTTCCCCATGACCAGCAAAGGAGTATCTTCTGTGTGGTCGCACCAAATAGTTGGTACGATATAGCAGAGCATTGGACTATGTACTTGTCGTTCTGGCCATTCGAAGCCCAAGACCAGAATATAATTGTGAAGAAATATGAAGAAAAAGAGAAGGCTTGCAACAGTGGGGGTGTGGCGATCTAGTTGGGATCGCATACAATTTCTTCCATATTCCATAACGGCAAGTAATCGAATAAGGCATTAGTAGCATTTTGAGTATTGTGAGCCAATATGCCAAGCTCATTGGACATGCAGCATGCCCCGACGGTGCATTCGACAAGCTTTTTCCCAGCTGGATGAGTTTGAGCTCCGGGAGGCAGGTAGGACATTTCAGCGCATTGCTCGCCACTTCAACAGTTATGCCTACAATGTGAGTCAGTGTTGGACGCAGTGGCAACAGGAGGGTACACACATCCGTTGAGAAAGCTCAGGTTGACCCTGGCGGACCACCAGCAGGGAGGATCATTTCATCATGCGACAAGCTGTAAGCACTTCACGGGCATCACTGCACCGATCCAGGGATATGTCACGGCAGCTGGGGATACGCTTATGTCCGCCAGTGCCATATCCAAGCAGCTAGCAGAGTGGGATCTGTCGTCGCGGCATACATACGACGTCTACTATTACGACCTGAGCATCGCCGAGCACGTATGACTTCATACTGTGAACGGGTAGCATGACAGCTTGCGTATTGGCGACGAATGGTGTTCAGCAACGAATCACGGTTCTGTCTGGATAGACGACCACCGAATTTGAGTCTGGATACGTCCTGGCCAGCGCCATGATGCACGCTCCATTGTAGAGCATCACACCACGTTCTACGAGAGGTATCATGGTGTGGGGTGCTATTTCCTACGATTTCAGTACCACGCCGGTGGTGATTGAAGGAATCCTGACCGTGCAGCGATACATGCAATAAATTCTGCGACTATGTGTGCCCCCATTCCTGGTGCAGCTTGACAACTCCATTTTCCAGTAGGTATAATGCTCGGCCTCACACAGCACGCGTATCTCTGGCCTGCCATCGTGCCTTCTTTGGATAGTAAGATCTCTAGACTTCTCACTTATCGAAGACGTTTGGAACCAGACTGTATGGCTACTTCGGCCAGTGGTAACTGCTGCGGATTTGGAGGTCAGTTGCTCTAGCTGTGGCAGGTTCCTCCCAAGGTAATATCCAACGTCTGTTTGCCCACATGCCTGACAGTATTGCTGCTTGTTTCCATGCTATGTGTGGTCTAAACCCATACTAATTGCATTCTGCTAGTGTTGGTCGCCCGTAATACATGCTTTATGTGGCACAATATTTTGATATTTTCTGTATTCATACTACTATGTCCTGTGCCTGTTCCCACTTGTGGGTCCCTACGATGGCACCTTTAGAGTAATCGATTTATATAGAAAATGGGCGTATCTTAAATTCAAAGTTCTGTTAATGGATTGGTGTTTTTATTTGTTTTCTTGCATTTAAATAGTATGAAAATTAAGAATAATACGTGAATTATACCCTAGTTTTTTTTCCCCAAGTAGTCATATTTACTTTCTGGAAAAGGTAATTCCTGAGAAAGAGTAGTGAATTTTTTTGTCAACTTCCCTTGCTTAACTTTTATCAGCTATACGATGTGAAAAATCACAATTCATAACAGTCCGATCTGACGAATATCTTAATGGTCCCTTTTTAATGGGACTTACAATCGTAAACATGTAATATCTGTAAAAGTATGTACTTTAAAGGTTTTCATTTTCACGGAATTCCATTTTCTCCATTTAATGAGTTGTAGAATACGAAACCGTAACGGAGTAAGTGATTAATTCATATTTGATATATTGCATTATATATAATTACGGTTATTATACTTTAGCTACAGAACAATTACACCATTTTAAACAAAACTTGGTGCCCTAGCAATACATATTATGACCTATAAATGTCATATAATTGTCCCTTTGGTTTGCATTTCGTGAACTACAGCTACATAAAATACTATTTTGTGAGCTAAAACCTGAAATAATATAGCTTTTAAAATATACCGCTATAATTATTCAATGGATTAACGAAACGTGACAAAAAAATTTTTACGAAGGTTCATTTAACTAACATCATTTAATTATAACAATACTGATTTTCGAAATGAACACCATGTTAACATTTTAGTTTTGATTACAATATCTACTAAATAGTATAGACATAGTTAAATGGAATTCGTTTGTTTGCATTATCTGTTTCAAGCATTAAAAATGCTTAACCGCAGCTTCTTTCGTCACAGTTTACGATATTTTCCACCTGAAATGTGAAGATTTAAAAATAGTATTTCAGAAACTATCAGTCGATTTACACCAAATTAATTTTACAATTATTTGTTTTGTGGTAAGTCACTTTAAAATGGATATATTAGGTGTCTCGGTAGCTCTAGAAAGCTACACATGACCTCGCCGTGGTTAAACGCCAGTGCACTAGTGAGGCCACCACTAGCCCATAACCATCCTCACTCTACCAGCAACAATGCAAATCACTGTATTTCCAGCCCAGACGTTTCGAGGAGGTGGGGATGTACTTGAGCAGTGCTAGGCTATACAGGATGTTTCTAAAATCATGGGACAAACATTGAGGGGTGGTAGAACTCACTAAAACACACAATTATTATATAGAAATATATGGGCGGAAGTGACGCGTTGATGCACAAACACAAAAATAACACATGAAATGCAACACATTGTTTATTTACAACGTCGCCTCTAAATGCCTTTTTACAGCACTCGCAAATAACACAACAAAAATTATTCAAATGCAGAACAACCAAAATTATTGCTAGGAAAATATGTAATGCTACTTGGAATGATTACTCATCAGAGAAGTGACCAGAAATATGTGGAATTTAATTAGTTTTCTTTTAATCAGTTTAAATGTGACAACAATAAAGTAATCAACTTGCAGACTAGAGTTTACGTGCGGCCTCAGAGACACTAGCCTCTCTCATGACCGAGGTGTTATATTTTACTTTAGACTTCCCATTTTAAAAAAAATTCGAACTCCTAGGAAAATATATTAATAGTTTTGCTTCTTATCTTCACACAAGCTCAGGGTTTTAAGAGTGATGCTCTTATTTCCAAGTCGCCCGTGGTTAAAATAATTTGGAGTCAGTTTAACTTTATAAGAAAATAATTTCGTATCTGCTTCTTTACAAAAATAGTTCTCTAACGTAAAAAAATATATCTTAAAAAACTAAGACTTCTCGGAGTTCTAGGCGCTCCTGTTTATCCCGTTGTTGGTGGTTGCATCCCCCTGGATGCGGCAGGACCTCTCGTCGTGGGCTTCCCTATCCAGGCACTCGGGCGTGTAGTGCCATTGCAGTCCCAGCACATATTAGCACTCGCAGCTGTTCGAACTTAATATCCTGAAAATTTACGCGGGCGGCGACCGATACAAGCCTACTTCTATCTTTAACTTCCCTCGCGTCTTCTTCTTCGACGCGGACTGTTTTCAGGCTCGAACTTGGGTCCTTATAATATTATCTAATTAAAAACCCTGCGTGCCAAACCCACGCGAGCTAGCGTCCTGCCTTCGAACACCAAGATGGCTAAAAATTCCTTTCTAACACTTGATTACATAACTTCGTCTACGACTGACCAATCACGAGAGAGCTATAGGCAGAAATACTCAACACGTCACTTAGTTACCATGGCAACGGATCAATAACTGCTCGTATACTAGTGCCTTCGAAACACATTACAAAAATAACAGACTGTATAGACATAATATAAATGTGTTTACAATAAAATTAAAATTAAATCTAAGCTTGCAGTTAAATAACATACCAATTAAAGTAATTATTGTGCCAATAGGAATAACATATGTGAAAATCATATAATGTGTTGCAAATACATAAATAAGTACATAATTAAAATTTGCATGTGGCCAAATTTACTACTTTACAAGAGTATGGTGACCCTCTATCAATTGTAGACGTAGCTTAAATCGCCTCTTCCTGCGTAAGTTCTTAACTCTGTAACCACGTAATTCTGGGCTTACAATTGAAAAAATTACGAATTAAGAGTTATGCAGAAACTGCAGTCTTCTGAATTTACGATTGGCCCCGTTGTGCAACGCCTGTCTATGCAACAGCCGGCATAGATGCCACAGACGCGTTTTAGAATTGCGCAAAGAGTCACGGAAATTGTGGGTCCTGCTGGTCTAAGGGCATTTCAGCATAATTAGAACGAACGGCGAGGACACTCCACCTCCGACGCACAACGGGAGCCAATCTGAACGAATTACGTCAATACACACGTGGAGGGGCGAGAAGAGTGAACTAGGGCTCCGAGGACCGAGATCGACACAGTCTGCGTGGTTCAACAGGCGAGTCAACTGTAAGTCCGAGGCCTGGGTGCGAGGCTAGGGTGAGCTCCTTCTTTATCATGTTATTTCTCTCCTAAGTAACCTTCCTTTACTCCCTTCCTCTCTTTCTCATTGGACTCCTATTTTAAATATCCATGTAATAAGTAATAACGGTTGAATTAAGTAAAGAATCTTTTAACTCTTTCTGTAAGTCCTTATTCTGAGCTTACCCTAGTTCATTATTATTTTATCCCTAAATATCCTAAGAGTTTAAGAGCTGACAACATTAAGTTCTCAACTCTGTAACCACGTAATGCTTGGCTTACAATTGAAAAATTACGAATTAAGGGTTATGCAATAACTGCAGTCTTCTGAATTTACGATTCACAGTTCAAATTATTATCAGCCCAGTCAATGAAAACTTGCGACAATCTTGTCCTCTTTACGTTTGATTGATAAATAACTATTCATAACCTAAACTCGAATAACAACCACATGTATGCAGATAATTCTTAAAAGCAGACATTTTCTGTCACATAATGGCTGTGCTAGAATCACCGTAGCGGTCTGGTCAGAAAATAACAGTAGCATTATCGTAAGAAAACTAATTAAGCGACCAATCAGAAACGGGCAGACCCTACATGTTCACGTTTATTTACGAATTGATGCTGGATAAAATTATTAACAAAATATTTTATTATTAAATGTAAAACAAACATCAATTTTAAAATAATTATCTGTGTTTCTAATGTTTTCCTTTTAATTTTGAATGTTAAATATTGCTATGCCTTGGCATTAATTTGGTAATATTTTTTAATTAGCATCTGATTTGTACAGAACTAGGAAGAACCCGAAATACAAAATTAACGCCAAGACAGTATCATCTTCTAAATACTTGTTTCCACTAAACACACGCGGCACGTTCGCAGCTACAAATGTCGGCTGAAAAGAGACGGAACTCGGAAATGTACCCTGCTGTCTATTAGCAGCCATTTTCTTGACACATTGCACTAACTTGCGTTGTTGATAATGCCGCGTTGTGATTGGCCAATATGGAACGCACCGTAAGAAAATAAAAATTTTCTGTCCTTCTTACGGCCTTACGGCAAACGGCCGGCCATTACACGTCGTGCGTCGTAGGGAAATGCGTGTTCTACTTTATACGGCTATTTCTTTATATGAATGTAGCAAAGCCTTGAACTTGTTATTGTAAACTTAATTAACAAATTCAAAAATTAACAAGCATGCACACATGCCTTTTTTAATACATTGAATCTTTCATTACTGCAAATAACGTTTTCCCGACAACAAAACCGACTGCCCTGTTCTGATTCCTCACCAACACAAAACATTTATTTATACTTAAGATAATGATTTTTTTAAATATTATGTAAAACCCAACTGAACACACGACCTGCTAGTTTATGCTGTGAACCAAAACGTTTACGCACATTGAATTCTGAAATAACAGCCCAATTTTTCAATTTTGAACGCGTTTAAAAGGGGGCACTCTACTAAAATAGTGTCTATAAAATCGATGTTTGCACATATACGCATGTAGTCCATTAACGGTTACTAACAACTTTCCTGAATCCCTGCTTTAGTTATACTTCCATGCAAACCAAAATGACACTGAAGTAGCAACGCACCGCATTCACGCGCACTCTTTGCAACAACATTTTGCAAAGAACTATTTATTACTAGGCATTACAAACGCACCTATTTTCTCACTATTTTAGTTCATATAATTTATGAAATAAATATTATAATCTTTAAATAAGATATAAGTAAAGTTTTAATTTAACCAAAAATAAGGTACTTTATTTTAACACAAGTGATACATAAAGCAGTTAGGAATCAGCCAAACACGTTATAAATGGTGTCATTTTTCAATGGTTTGATTCTTAAAGTGTGAAGAAACAACTGCGAAATGATTATAATACGCGCATGTCAGCAAATAAATAATCTGCCAATACAATTTTTTTTCCTGAGTAAAGATAAAATATGTTATGTACACAGCCGACACATTTTACTTTACCACAACTAAATATCTTCAAAGAGAAATAAATAGTGGACATAGTTTAAAAAAAAAACAAGCTTTTTAGGGATTTTCTGCGCAGGTTCCTTAAGGAAAAGGAGCCAAGCACAAACAAATAAAACTAAATAAATAAAAGTGGCTTCTGTATTGAGTGTGTGAGGAGATTTGGACGGCCCTTAAAAGCGAGGTCTTGAGAGCCGATGAGATGATAGAGGTGAGTATGGAACAGCGCAGGAATGAAAGGGCGGGGGAAGNTGAAATAACAGCCCAATTTTTCAATTTTGAACGCGTTTAAAAGGGGGCACTCTACTAAAATAGTGTCTATAAAATCAATGTTTGCACGTATACGCATGTAGTCCATTAACGGTTACTAACAACTTTCCTGAATCCCTGCTTTAGTTATACTTCCATGCAAACCAAAATGACACTGAAGTAACAACGCACCGCATTCACGCGCACTCTTTGCAACAACATTTTGCAAAGAACTATTTATTACTAGGCATTACAAACGCACCTATTTTCTCACTATTTTAGTTCATATAATTTATGAAATAAATATTATAATCTTTAAATAAGATATAAGTAAAGTTTTAATTTAACCAAAAATAAGGTACTTTATTTTAACACAAGTGATACATAAAGCAGTTAGGAAGCAGCCAAACACGTTATAAATGGTGTAATTTTTCAATGGTTTGATTCTTAAAGTGTGAAGAAACAACTGCGAAATGATTATAATACGCGCATGTCAGCAAATAAATAATCTGCCAATACAATTTTTTTTCCTTAGTAAAGATACAATTTGTTATGTACACAGCCGACACATTTTACTTTACCACAACTAAATATCTTCAAAGAGAAATAAATAGTGGACATAGTTTAAAAAAAAAACAAGCTTTTTAGGGATTTTCTGCGCAGGTTCCTTAAGGAAAAGGANAAAACTAGCTTTTTATGGATTTTCTGCGCAGGTTCCTTAAGGAAAAGGAGCCAAGCACAAACAAATAAAACTAAATAAATAAAAGTGGCTTCTGTATTGAGTGTGTGAGGAGATTTGGACGGCCCTTTAAAGCGAGGTCTTGAGAGCCGATGAGAATGATAGAGGTGAGTATGGAACAGCGCAGGAATGAAAGGGCGGGGGAANTAAAGCGAGGTCTTGAGAGCCGATGAGAATGATAGAGGTGAGTATGGAACAGCGCAGGAATGAAAGGGCGGGGGAAGCGGAAAAACCCGCCGACTAGCGGCATCGCCCGGCACGATTCCCACATGCGAAAATTCAGGAGTGACCCGTCTGGTGATTGAACCCGTTTCGCCGGGTGTGAGGCGAGCTGGCTAACCGCTCAGCCACCACGGCCCCAAAGTGGCATCTGCAGTTTAATGCTTTGGCTTACATCACTTGTAATGATAGTAATATTATACTGCTGCATATCTAATTTACGAGGAATTCAGCTATAGTTCATTCTCGGGTACTTCCAACTTTTCTAAGGCCCTGCTGGTGATCTAATTCCAGGATATTCCTCCGCCTCTTGGAAACAAATCTTAACCAAGTAAAGAAAATACACCAAAGAGTTAACGCACCGGATTCGTGCGCTCTCACTGTAATATTGTTTTCCAGGAGAACTATTTCTTACTAGGCGTCACCAATACGCCTGTTTTCAACCTGTTTTTATTCACAATAATAATAAATAAAATGTTATGATCTATAGACAGAATATAAGTAGACCTAACTTCCCTGTTTAATGAAAGATAAGGTACTTTTATGATAACACATGTATAAAACGTTTGTGAAACGTGGCATATCGAGGAAATAACCAAACACGTCGTACATAGCGTAATTTTTCAAAAGTTTGATTTAAAAAGTTCGAAGAAACCACAAATAAATGAAAAGAATACCCCAACCTTGAAGGTATATAATATCAAAACCAAACAACCTACAACCAATCAAATGAACCGTGGAACCGTGAAGTTTGTTTACCATACGTTCATAAATGTTCAATGTGACCACCACGAGCGGCCTGAACACGACATCTACGCGATAATCAAACTCTTTCCACACTCTTGTCAGCATGTCCGGTGTTACGGTTTAGATGGCGTCCGTTATTCTCGTTTTGAAGTCGTCAATGTTAGCCGGCAATGGTGGACGAAACAATTGATCCTTTATGTACCGCCATAGAAAAAAAAAACGCGGTAAGAACCGTGCTTCTTGGGGGCCAGTGATGGAGAACCTGGTTACCAGCTGCTCCTCGACCAATCCAGCGATGTCGCAACGTCTCGTTCAGGTATCCGCGAACAGCTAGGTGCCAATGGGATGGCGCGCCATCCTGTTGGAAAATGAAGTCCCCCGCCGCCTCTTCTAACTGAGGAAACAACCACTCTGTAAATATGTCCAAATAAGGGATTCCAGTAGCAGTGGGCTCTTGAAAAAAGAAAGTGCCAAAAACAGTGTCTTTAGATACAACGCAAAACACGTTCACTTTGGGGGAAGCGCGCTCGTGTTCGGTGTTTTCATGTGGAGGCCCCTGACCCCATATCCGCACGTTGTGCCGGTTCACCTTACCATTTGTATGGAACGTGGCTTCATCGCTAAAAACCAGCTTAGACATGAAGGCATCGTCTACCTCGTCCTGGGCAAGAACGAACGCGCAGAAATCACGTATCAGTTCTTTATCCCTTTCGGTAATAGCCTGTACAAGCTGTAACCTGTATGGTTTGTACAGCAATCACTTTCGCAACACTGCCCATACAATCGATTGAGGGATATGCATTTCCCGGCTAGCTTGTCGAGTTGATTTTCTCGAACTGCGAACGAACGCTTGTTGTTGAATCCGTAGCACATTCTCTTCGGACACATCCTGTGTCACGAAACTGACGAAACCAACGTATGATACTCCACCTATCGGGAGAATGACGTCCGTATTTGCGAAGGAATTCACGTTGAACAGTCGTAACCGATTCACATTTAGCAACTGAATAACACAAAATGCCTTCTGTTGTTCCGTCGCCATCGTGATGCGGACTAACACACAACACACGCTCATAGTGCGACGACAGACGCTCCCAGTGTCATCTCTCGGCACATAAAGGAAACATCAGACCATCCCATCAAATTGACGTGTCGAATGCGAGTTCGCTACCCCCTCACCAACTCTAACAAAGAGTTACGAACGCCATCCAAACGTAACACCGGGCTGCAGACAAGAGCGTGGAAAGAGTTTGATTATCGCGTAATGTCGTTCGGGCCGCTCATGGTGGTCACATTGAACATTTATTAATGTATGGCAAACAAACTTCACGGTTCCACGGTTCATTTAATTGGTCAATCGAGGTTGTAGGTTTTTTTTTTTATAATGTTATGTACCTTCAAAGTTGGGGTATTCTCTTGTACTCAACCTGTATATTTTAATAACACCCTTTTTATCTAGACAGTCCTGATGAATGCAGAAGAATTATTTTAGCTTTTTCAGTTTTCTTTTTCACAAAACACATGCAAAATAAACATATAAACACACAAAAGTTAAAATAATAATTGGAATCAAATGTATGTTTAGCTTCGTTACCGGAAATGTACAGTTATGAAAGTAATTTTGGTGTGCATACTAATTAGAATGGATTCAGATTGGCTACGCATAGGTTCTTGCGCGAGAAAGTTGAAAGTTCGCAAATTTTCTAAGTAGCTATGCGTTAGCAATGGTTATAGATACTGTTACGTGTAGTTGTAGCAAGCACCATGAAGCATAATGTATTAAAATATTACAGTTATTTGAAAGGTTATGGCTATCTTAATTGCAGCGCGGCCTTTATACCCGGAAATATATACTGCAACCTTGCGAAGGCCCGTCGCGATGCTTCCTTATAGCCAGAACTTGAATTGATAAAATTTATATATTAGGGATTCCCCTTTCCACAGTACGTAGTACGAGGTAACGAAAATGGACCTTATTACCTAACACTGAAAAAAAAAAATTATGGCTATAATTTTAATGCCTCTCGTCGCCAGCCCGTTTCCTGCGCGCTCGTGACATCTAGCGGCGGGATGCTGAACCACTTCCTGCNGACATCTAGCGGCGGGATGCTGAACCACTTCCTGCGGCGTGCTCTCTCGGCTGATTCGCAATTATTTCCCGTTCGCTTCGCCGCGTTTCCGTCGCAGCTTGCCGCGCCGGGGCAACGAAATGAAATACCACAGGAAGGAATTAATCAGCTCCAAGTGACGCCGCTATATATTGCAGTGGCGGCCAGCCATTAAATTTGATTTCTTTTTGTTTCTTCTTTCCTTCTTTTTTTAATTTTATTGTCCGCTGCTCCCCTGGGCTGCTGCTTTACTGTTTTAATCAGTTGACTCGGTCATGCATTTGTATTCTCGTCGACAATACAACGTATGCCCCGAGCTGGCGTGCTAAAGCCTGCTTCATAAAGGCGCGTTTTACGATGGTCAAACGTGTAAGGGAACGGCATGATCAAGAGATTCGGGTTTAATTCGCACTCTTCTACAATGTATAGAAATATTATGTTTTTGCAAATCATTAAAAATGCTCAAATAAAATATGCATATCTAATAATTTTCACAAATTTTTTTGTTGTTTTTAAATATTATTTCCACGTATGTTTATGAAAACGAAAATGTTCAAAACTAAATTAAATTCGTTGCAGAATTCGGTTAATATTATAGAATCACTTTTCTTACTTAAGTATCACATATTTTGAAAGATTAGTTTTTATCGCGAAATATATTATTTTCTCTCTTTTCCCTAAGTAATAGGCCCAATGAATCCAACGTACCGTGATTGTGTGAGTATTAATAACGGTATAATTAACTGCGCCAATGAGTTCTTTAAATTTAAAAATACGTGTTTTCCCTGCTGTGGTTCGATGTTATTAGAGCATTATGTGACAAGGATTATACGAGATGAATTATTTAATCTCAAACACTAAAAAAACTAATCTTCCTTAGATTGGTAGTGAATCCGCTTAATGGAATAAAACATTCGGAATTAGCTATATACCACCAACCTATTAGAACCTGATGTTAACAACAGCAATTCTTCATTATACTAGACAAAACATCTTCAAATAAACCTTGAAACTGAATCTTAATATGGCCCAGGAAAATGGTATAATCCGAAAAACCAGCCAGTTAAAGCGACTAAAGTTGATTAGGTGATGATAAACGGTATTATTACTGCACAGACATATTAAGCTTATTTGAAATTAGTTTCTGGACCGCAGTATATGATTTTCATGGGAGAAGTTTCCTTGTGCGTAAAGGCTGTATGCACGATGGAAGATGCCTTCGAGGATTTCATGCAAGCCTGCATGGTCGCTTGNTTTCCTTGTGCGTAAAGGCTGTATGCACGATGGAAGATGCCTTCGAGGATTTCATGCAAGCCTGCATGGTCGCTTGCATGGATGGTTCTATGAAGTATTTGGCCATCTGCTGTCCGTTTTCATGGACGTTTTCGTAATTGGTCGTGTGCAATTTTTGATGGATGGTTTCCCACAAAGTTGAAATTATAGCCAATGAGAGAAAGAGAGAGAAAGAGAGAGAGAGAGTGAGAGAGAGGTAGAGTCATATTGTTTATTTTGTTTTGAAAAAGCGTAAAACTATTAAATANTTTCCTTGTGCATAAAGGCTGTATGCACGATGGAAGATGCCTTCGAGGATTTCATGCAAGCCTGCATGGTCGCTTGTATGGATGATTCTATGAAGTATTTGGCCATCTGCTGTCCGTTTTCATGGACGTTTTCGTAATTGGTCGTGTGCAATTTATGATGGATGGTTTCCCACAAAGTTGAAATTATAGCCAATGAGAGAAAGAGAGAGAGAGAGAGTGAGAGAGAGGTAGAGTCATATTGTTTATTTTGTTTTGAAAAAGCGTAAAACTATTAAATANAAGAGAGAGAGAGAGTGAGAGAGAGGTAGAGTCATATTGTTTATTTTGTTTTGAAAAAGCGTAAAACTATTAAATACCAATAAATAGTAAATAAAAAACATCATACATGTTTAGTGATTACAAAATACTATTGTGTGGCAATTATTGTAAACATTCGTTTTCATTTAACACGAAAGTTCCAGTCATAACTCCAAAACGATTAGGCTCTGTGCATAAATGTATAATGCTGAAGTCGTGAGTGATGATTTTCCTGAACTACAGTTCCAGAAGTAAAATCATAAAAAAAATGCACCCGTCTTCACTTTCGCGGCAACAAGTACCGTTGGATAGGTTACTCCAAAGAACCCTCCATACCTGCTCGCATGCAGGCTTGGGTAGCAGGTCTCGCGGAAGCTGCCGCCCAAGCTTGTACGGAAAATTTATCCTTGCACACAGGCTCAGTTGGCTACAACAATTTTCATAGCAGTCAACACTAGACGTCACTTTTCATGACGAGTCAACATGACGATCGAGTGACCCAAAACACCAGGGGAATATTTGCGTGACACGTACTGGTCACGTGGCGTAGCGGCCTCTCGCTCGCCTGCAAATTGAAAGCCTAGTTTTACGATACAACGTCCCGTACCAGCTCGTGAAGAAGCGTCCACGACACCTGTTACTCGAGCCCGCATGCAAGCCGATGTGGAGGTTTCTGTTGAACAACCTGCCACACGATACTTGCTGCAGCACAAGTAAAGGCAGGTGCCTTTCTTCATGATTTCATTTCTGCAGCTGTGTTTCAGGAACGGAATTCACACACGAAATCTTCAATATTCGTGAATGCGAGGAACCTAATGGTTTTCTTGTGATAGCAGGAACTTTTTGTGGTAAGTATACACTAATGTTTGCCATGATTTTCACATTATGCTGTTACAGCATCGCAAAATATTTTCTCTGTTTTTATTTCCTACTTATTTTTGTTTAATAGTTTAGGCCTAATCGCTGTTTCTCTAAACAAAATTACGATTATCTTCAATACCACACCTCACAGTCCCCTCTATCTCTAACTGGCTAAGATTTCGACCTTGTAGGAAATCTTCCATCGAAAATTGCACACGACCAAATACTAAAATGTCCATGTAAACGGCCGACAGTCGGCCAATTCTTCCATAGAACCATCCATTCAAGCGTTCATGCAGGCTTGCATGGAATCTTCCAAGGAAACTACCTATGGAAAAGGGNAGGGGGGGAGGAGGAGGAAAGGCAACTTAAAAAACAACATATTTTCACACATGCAGTTACAGCTGGGAAATATCAATCTACAAGAAAATGTAAGATTGAGTCTGTTACATTATTAATGGCGACTCTTGATGTAAGTTGTATGCCCACCGGTTAATAGTAAGATGCTCTGGTTTTGTGTTCCGGGGAAGAAATCGGTGAGTTATTCGTGTTTCTGGTTGACACTTTGCACATAAACAGGTTGTTATTATATATATATATACACAACTGAATCCCTTTACTATTATTTATTCTTACAGCGTATGGATGTTAACAAATTCCATGTTTTTCACTTTTCTTAAGAGTTAACTTTACGTAGGCAAACAAAGCACAGTTACTGAAAAATATTTTTAAAACTATAGACTTGCTGATTGCGTATGTAAAGGTTAAAACACAATTTTAATGTACTTCGAGTAACTATCTGCAGATTTCTTTGTCAGATACTTAATATTTTCTAAAACTCTACAAACAAAAATATTGAGAAATGCACAGCATATTTTATTATTATTATTATGCAATATGGAACAAATTTTAGAAGTAAAATTCATCATGTTTCCCATTAACGAATATACTTATATTATCACTTGGGTTTTTAGGACTTTTAGCTTATGTAGATGTCTGAGTAAAGTTCTCTATAGGTTGTGGTGACGGCCTACGCACATCAATAATTCGCCTCGCCTTGTATTGTTGTTTCTACATGAGGGTCGTGGACAATGGCTTACCTTTGGTGCGATGGGACCCGCCCAACTGATCATCTCGCTGCTGTTGCCTGCATGATTGCTGGATGGAAAATGGCGCGTGGCACGCTAGTGTGCTGCTTCGAAGCTAGTGTGCTACCCCTTCCCCCACCTGTGCGTCGCCATGACAACGTGATCTTGGCCAGCCACGACGCCACCAGGGGGTTTTCCGCTCCGTGAACGTCGGAAATTGTTCCAGAAGGCGACGACATATTTGTATAAAAGGCTCGAGTTCTCACCTGTCCGGGGAGACAGGTCAAGGACTGTATTAGGGATGAAACGGTTGTTCCTCTGTTTTAAAATATNGAGTTCTCACCTGTCCGGGGAGACAGGTCAAGGACTGTATTAGGGATGAAACGGTTGTTCCTCTGTTTTAAAATATCGGGAAAGGGGCGAGATTGCTTTGCATCATTATTAAAAGGTATGAAATCTTGATTTTTAATTATTTTATGGCACAATCTATATATAAATTGTAATATCTTTGTGGGGAAGTTAAAATCATGGGATTTTATTAAAATTTTTACATAGATGTTGTAATCCCATATTTCGNTAATATCTTTGTGGGGAAGTTAAAATCATGGGATTTTATTAAAATTTTTACATAGATGTTGTAATCCCATATTTCGAATTTATATTTTGGACTTCAGAAAAAACGGAAAATATATTTTTGTAACTACGTTTTCTTTTACTGTGCAAACCTAAATTAAGCTATATGATACCCTTTGATGAAACACTAACAGAGGGTCTCTATTCCTTGGAAATCGAGCATATTCCTGAGGAAACAGACACGGAGTACTATTTGCATGTGTCGGCAGAAACCGTCACAACGTGTAACGTTTGCAACAAAAGGTATTTGCAATGTTGAAAGGCATAATTATTCCCACTTTTATACAGTCCGCTAGACTGTTAATACAGCAGTCCTGCGATGCACAAGTTTCAAAATTAATTTTCTGAAAAAATTTGGATTTTCAATGCTCTAACCGACCTCGGCGACTATATCCACTTCCATAATCCTGAAATCTCCTTTTGTCGAGATATAACTTCAGTGGGCAAAGCAATTATAAACAGAATGTGGCAAATCCGAACTGTTTGGAGGTTGCTTCATAATATTCTCGCTAAAATCCTCCAAAAACAACGATGTTACCTGTGCAGTGTCGAAGTCTGTAATTTTCGTGAAGAAGAAACGTAACGCTTCTTAGTAGACGACTTGGCCTCTTTTTGGGAATTGCCGCCCATATCAAAGAGACTTTGCACAATCTGTTATCCTCCACTCTGCAGAGACTCGGGGCGAAGCAGACCTTGTGCGTCCTAAGACGCAGTGGCCATGACCTTGCTGCTTGAGAACGCTGCCTCACCTTCTTTCTTTACGATGATGTCACATACTCCCATTTTATTGAAGACTGTTTGGTTCGTTTAAAGGCGCACCCATCATCAACTGTACTAGTACAGTCAAATAAGGTGAAAAAATGGGTAAACCTCNTTTGGTTCGTTTAAAGGCGCACCCATCATCAACTGTACTAGTACAGTCAAATAAGGTGAAAAAATGGGTAAACCTCCAAATGAAAGTTAAAGCTGAAAATTTGCATATACCTTTGTTTTCACATTGTAAAAGTTAGCTCAAAAGTCTCATAGAATCTCGTGTACGCGTCTCAAGATATTCAAGGTTACAGGTCGCGAAAATCAGTTTTTTGTAAATATCTTGTTTCCTATGCTTCAAATGATGTTTGAAGTTATTACATAACTTGTAGAGAATAAAAGTCTCTACAAATTTGGTCTTAGGCGATATGTTATATAATTAACCGNAAAGTTATTACATAACTTGTAGAGAATAAAAGTCTCTACAAATTTGGTCTTAGGCGATATGTTATATAATTAACCGTTCTCGAGATAGAGCGCGAAGAGTGGGAAGCGCCTATCCGTATGTAGGATAACGTTATGTCAACTGTGGAATCCAATGCATAGTACAGTTTGTGAAATAAATTATTTACAAAAAGGGTTTTATAATTATTGAGGAACGTACGTTATTTACTTAGATATAAATAATATTTATAAATATTATTTATAAATAAGACATCCGTTTGATAATATTTAGTTAATTTATATAAAAAGCGTGAAAGAGACAAAGTATTTCTTTTTCGAACAGTGTAAATGCTTGCTATATGGATGGATATAATAAAGGGCTTTGCCCCGGGGATTGACGACCAATTCTATTTATATAATAGTAAGTTGGCGCAGATTTTCAATTGTTAAAACCGGTGCAGCAGCTCGACAGCATATCTATCGTGTCTAAAAATTGGTTAGGGAAAGAATTAAAACCCGAGGAATGTGGGTGGATATTGCAAAATGAAATCCTGGAACCCAAACAACATTATTACCACCAGCACCAGAAGAACTACTCACTACGATCTTCTGTAATTGCAATAAAGGCTGTGGTGCGAGTTGTGGATGTATAAAAGTAGGGTTGCAATGCTCCTCAGTTTGTGGCCAGTGTAACGGACAAGCATGCCTCAACGCTTCATCATATACAAATGATCTTAATGAAGAAAGTGAATATGTACCTGAGGTCCTTGAAGCTTTAGAGCCGAATATAACAGACAACGAGGATGATGATAACGAACTGGAAATTCAATTTGGGTGACCACAAGAGGAAACGATGACGAACAAGAGGAATATTAAGCCGCTTACTTGCTGTTGATAATCCGATTAACAAAAACAAATCCACCTTACATTTGAACTAAAATAAATTGTAATAGATTTACGATAAATTTATGATAAATAAATATGTANAAACAAATCCACCTTACATTTGAACTAAAATAAATTGTAATAGATTTACGATAAATTTATGATAAATAAATATGTATTTACAATGTATTTAAACTATTTAATTTAAATATCTTATTATTAATTTAAATTAAGTCTATATTATTAAATGGATGTCTTATTTATGGATAGTATTTATAAATATTAGTTGCAAATTAGTAAATAATTTACGATTCTCCATAATTATAATAATTTCAGTAAATAATTAATTTGATATACTGTACTAGGCACTGGATTCCACAGTTGACATAACGTTATCCTATGTACGGATAGGCGCTTCCCACTCTTCGAGCTCTATCTTGAGAACGGTTAATTATATAACATATTGCTTAGTGCCAAACTTGTAGCTTAAAAACTTGTAACTTAGAAAATAATTTGAAGCATAGGAAACAAGATATTTACAAAAAACAGATTTTCATGACCTTTAACCTTGAATATCTTGACACGTGGACACGAGATTATATGAGACTTTTGAATTAACCTTAAGAATATCAAAATAAATATGTATGCAAATTTTCAGCTTTCTAACTTTCATTCCGATGTTGAATCCCTATTTGACTGGACTAAACTACGGTGTGATGCGTGTGATGCGTATGATGCGTGTGATGCAGATGTTTCGAAGGTGTGGAAAAACTAACATCTTTGCGCAGCTGTGTTGAATGTTTTGGCACCCAACTTGCACAATCTTTGCAAATATTGGAACTCGTTTTGGACGGTGCTGAGAGTAAGTAATGCCGTATGAAATGACTGCAACGCTAACGATGTCTTGTATTGTCGGTCGTCGATCCTTCTTTATCTGTTGGTCAACCTTGTTAAAAAAAAATATTTCCGCATATTCACAGACGAATTTACGGAAATGTACGTTAAATATAAAGAAACGCCTTAGCTAATGACAAAAACGGAGCTGAGCTCAGTCAAGTCAAAGAAAGGAACGTCTTTATATTTCCTATAACTTCGGGCTTCGGAAACGAATGACGCCGAGTCTACAAAAAGATTTATTCCCCACTGTATGCAGAAAATAATATTTTCTGCGAAAGTTGAGATATCCACGCTGCTTTAACCTATTCCTTAAAATATCTCAAAGTTACATCAGGCACCTGTAGTACTTAGTAATATTTAAAACGCGCAAACATTAACAGAAACTGAAAAAAAAAACATTCATATGTCACACATATGTACATAATTTATACCTTACACTGTCGCAAGAAGGTCGTAGGCGACATGTAAGATACACGAACTTAACTTTTGATTTGTCTTCAAATCTAGCTCGTTCCAAAGCAAAACATTTTACCTTTTTTTAATTTCATTTGCGTACACAGTAATACACCCCCCATAAAAAATATTAATGATATTTTTCTTATGCAACCACTGTTTCTACGGCAGTGGTTGCAGTGATCTTAACGTCAGGTTCATTCTTCTGCCTGTAAACATTCTGCACCATTCTCTCAAGCGTGGCACTCTTATTCGCTCTTATTACTCGCTCACCATTATCCTCTATCAGTTGCCTGAGAATGAATTTCCACGGAAGACACAAGTTTAGTCCAAAGAAACCGAGTCACAAAGCGAATTTATAAGCAGAACCACATTGAAAGTTTCATCGCCTTCAGACCTTTCAATTCGAGCACCTGGATTGTACTGTTGGAATGTACAGCATCATAAGCAGTGCGTATACACGTGAAAAAGTAAGTTTCCCTAGAATACAAGGAACCTTTAGTGTGGAAGCCTAATTACCGAACAAACTTACAATTTTCTTAAACATTTTATAAGTTGAAGCACAATTTACTTATTTTACGAAATTTGAGTCATTCTAACTTTTTTGTTAGTGAAAAACTGTTTAAACTTGTAGAATTTCATGAGTTACATTTAAATAAGTAGATGAATACATTATTCTATAATCCAATTAATAACATTAACCTTACTTTTGGGTGAATTTACAAATACATATATTGTTGTTGTACACGTTCAGTTTACTGCTAGATATGACACAAAAATTGACTGGCAATAGTTTTAAATGTCATATACTTTATAAGAAGCACAGAAATAAATACATGTATAATTGAGTAATTATGTAATTGATGTTTTGAAATTCTTGTTATGTAGATTACATCACAAATGCAAGTTTTCTCCCTTCCAATTTCATTATAATTTTTGCCAAATTTCATGTACGTAGGGTAGTACAAATCACGGCTATTTAACTTATCCGGAACATAATGAAATACTGCTACTTTTAGTTTCGTACGCCTTAAGAACGTCCGTCATTCTGATTTTAGCTAGTGGCAATTTTGAAAAAAATATTAAATATTTTCGCGAGTAAAAAATTTAGAACGATAAAATCACTTTGATCAATACAAAGTGGAATTTTCATAATCGTGGTATACTTTATATATGTAAATTGTACATACATCCTACATACATACACGCATACATATACCAAGCTATTCAGCTTATCCAGCCTCTGCCGATTTGTAACTATAGGCTACGAGAAATTTGACATTACATTGCAAACTATTTTATATTTTGCGTAACAATGACTTTTATAAGTGTGAACAGGAAACCTACAATATTTGTAGTATATAAAGTACAAACGTTAGTAGTTTATCTATATGTAATGTCTACACTACGTAAACACTGCACCACTTCATCGTTATTAGATAGACACATCGAACTACAATGTTACACTGATGGGTCTCTTGGTCATTACAGAAGTTTTTACAATAGATATCCAGAGCTCTGGTCGCAATACCGATATGTTCAGTTTTAATTAACATTTTGTTTTTGTTTTCTTTTAAAAACATTGAAGGTGTCTTTCATTATTAAATGAGTTGGGCTTGTACTTAACACGTTAAACGTATATATATATATACACACATTTTGAGGGTAATTCGGGTTGTAATAATGTAAAACATACAAGTCTTGATGTTGTAATTCACGTGTAATATATAAGATAATGGCAAACCAAATATATGTTTTTCTGCATTATATACATAATACAGTACAAAATAACATATTGTTACTTGTCGTTGTTCTGCGTTGTCCTTTGTCCATCGCGCGCGAGCGAGCGGAAAAGGAAACAGTAGTGATATGATATCGGGTGGCGAGCCATGAAGAAATGTTTGATTGACAGGCGAGTGATAATCTTACCAGGTTTTTTAATTATGAAGGCATTCCGCCGCAATAACACTTTGGCGGCTCGCCCGCTCCTGACCTTCGGTGGATAGAACTTCTGCGTTCATCGGAAGAATTTTCTTGTTTACTGGCCTCGTTTCTCTTAGCGTGACTTGGGGTGCAGCGAACCTTCCAAGTCAAGACAAGCGACTATAGAAGTTGGTCGGGCCTCCGAGTTGATGACATTATGAGAGTCGGGAGTCTGAACGATTGTGCAGAAGTGACCAGCGGGAGTAAATTCTGTGACTGCGAGCATCAGAGAAGTGAAGGTGCGACTGGCAGGCTGGACTATCGGAATGAATGCGTGAGTTAAAAACATTATAGATGATGGCAACAGACAGATAGAACATTTGTTAATTATTAATGAGAGTTAATTGACTATAACCTTACAGAGACATCGAGAAAGACTATAATTAGGGTTGAGATAGACATGAATACTACGCTCTCTGACAAAAATGATTGACAAATAGATACTGACAAATAGATAGATTGATGCTTTAAATAATAGCTGTGTAGATCGGATACGCCCCTCAGGCGTCTTACAGCAATATTAGTCACAAGTAAAGTTTCCAACAACTTCACGTTTTCACTTAACTGAAGCAAGACTAAAGTCACGACGCCCGCGGCATTGCAATTTTACAAATAGCGGAAGCATATAAAATGAGGAGGAAAGAAGATCACAAGCAGGGCTTTCAAAATTTCTCAACTAACGGTGCATAGCCTATAGTAAAAAGTCATATAGGCGCCCCGATTTGATTGCTGGATCTGCGTAATGAAAGTCATCCGATATAGCCATTACGCTTGGGGAAACTCGGTAGCATGACCAGTCACCTAGTGATAGTGTAAACTGCTCTGCCTGTAAATCGTCAAGATCACACGACTTCATGATCAGCAGGTTGAGTCGAACCGCTCAGAATATATCTGTGTTTTTAAGGAATGAGAGATAAAATAAACTTATCAGTGGTTCAGGAGAGCCCAAAGAAAGTCGTCGAATTTTCGCATTAACAAGACACTCACGTTTATAATAATTTTACTGTCGACAGTTTGTCTTTAATAATAATAATTAATGCAATTTTTGTACAAGTGTATAAATTATTTTAATTTTAAATTTATTCAATATTTTTTAACTTTTTTTTTATGACGAAACCATTCTACCCAAAAGTGTAAACAATAACTTTTTGACTTAATCTAAGATAGTTTCCACAGTAGACACTTTTCCAAATTAATACTAAAACATGAAAATTAACTAAAGCCTGTTCATTGTTTGATTATATTTTTGTGTAAATAATAATAAAACTATAATATTTTATATATTATAATTAAACTACTTTATTGCTCTTTACTTAATGTACTTGGATGTATCAAAAAAGTCTATTCTGTGAGAATTTAAACATATTATTGACCTGTGTTGCTGAATATGAGAAGTATTTTCATTACTCCTTGCACGACTTATGTGTTTTTTGGCAATTAAATAGTATTTGCAATTCTTATAATGTTGATCATAAAAGTTCCTACAGTTAAAATTGAATAATATATATCATGTTAAAAATTCCGTTTATTCACATGGTATATTTTACATACTTTGATAAAGACGACAGATATCAAACCGTCAGTTATGTGGTATGTATCTCATTCACTTGAATAGCTCGTCAGCTTCATCCAAAATTGATTTAATGGCCGTGCAACAAGATATACACTGGTGGTCTTTAACATTGCGACACCAAAAAGGACACCCCTGAAGGACCCTACAGTGTAAAAATGCGTAGAGCATGGTAGGAAAATGGCATGATTAGTTGTTCAGCCGAGTGGCGCAACACATGCGGAAATCGCGACACAGATAAGTGGTATATAAGTGGAGATCANTGGCATGATTAGTTGTTCAGCCGAGTGGCGCAACACATGCGGAAATCGCGACACAGATAAGTGGTATATAAGTGGAGGTCGGGGAGCCGCTGAGAAGTTGCGGCATTGTATTTCCCCGTCGTTCGTTTAGTTGAGAGATTTGATTGGCTCTTAACAACGAGGTCTTGAGTACCAGTGAAGGTGAAATGAAATGAGAATGTAGCAGCGCCTAAATGCAAGGGTGGGGGAAACGGAAGTTCTTCGAGAAACTCCGCCGAACAGGGGCATCGTCCGGCCCAATTATCACTTGCGAAAATCTGGGAGTGTCCCGGCCTGGAATAAAACCCGGTTCAGCTGCTCGCCTTGGTGGGAGGCAAGCAGTCTAACCGCTCAGCCCCCTTCCCCCCGTCTTTTGTATGCACAGAAGGAGTGAGCATGTCTCGTCGAAGAACACAGCAACCATATGAACAGGTTTCCGCCTTTAACCGTAGCATATCGAGGTTTTTGAATTATACTGCTGCGAAACTTGTTCTCGCTTTGAAATAAATGCAAACATAGTGTAGCGGATATGGGCTCAGTGAGTAGAAGAGGGACGGGCTGAGCGATTAACTTTTAATAGCCCCACCGTAACAACGAGCGCGAGGACAGAGATCTAGTGCGCATGGCACCTATGAACAATACAACCACATCAGGCATGTGGCACATAAATCTGTGCTCGTATGCACGTTTTGTCACCGTCTGCAGGATTGGGGCATCTGAGCCGGGTGCCCATTACTGCGACTCCCACTGACTGCTCACCTGCAGCTGCAATGGTGCATGGAACGTCGCACCTGGTGGGACAGATGGCATGCCATCCTCTTCTCTGACGAATACCGCTTCTGAATGGAGCATCACGATGATCGCATCCGTATCTGGTGTCACCGTGCAGTGCACACCTAGCCGAGTCCTGCGCAATGCACCATCGTACCTGCCTAGAACCTGGCTTTGTGCTATGGTGTGCCATCAGATATCAGTCAGTGCTTTACTGACCAGCAACCATTACATTGTAGAGGTCATTGGGCCTATCGTTGTTCTCCATGTTCAGGACCAACATAGTGCCCTGTACCAAGACGATAATGTGCTATCACATACGGCACACCTTGTCCGATGGTTCCTGGATGACCGTAATGTCATATCACTTCCTTGGCCTATGCGTTCTCTAGACCTCTCGTGCATCGAAAACGCGTGGTCCATGATTGGAAGATGACTGGCTTGTCCCGCGGCCACAAACTGATGAACTTAGGGCAATTATCGAATCAGCAGGACGGAGATACCATAGGTGGGCATCCTATGTCTCTTACTCTCAATGCCACGTTTTGTAGCAGCGGTTATTGTCGCCCGTGGTGGAGTTGCACAGTACTGATTTCTCAATGTTTTGTACGTCATATGAAAGTGCAAGAGGAAACCTGTTACCTGTGTGTGATGTGTATTCTGTCCAATAAATCTGGTTATGATAGTTTTCGTCCTTCTTGGTGTCGCAATTTTTATCAACAATGTAACATGTTTCGTATTATTTTACTTCGTTACAACTCGCAAATCGACTTTTTGACGTCTGCCTACCAACCCATACTTGTAAATAATTAAGTTGACTAACTTTCCTACAAAAAAATATAACACAAATGAAATGTAAATCTAAATATTTCAAACACTACTGATTACACATAAATGTAGACATAACATTCTTATTTTATTTTCTAATTTTTCACTTATTGTACTGGAAATTTAATTAAACATACCAACATGTCATATCTCAAAATTGTAGAAATTTTCATAAGTAAATGCAAATTAAATGTGAATTTCAATTCATGAACTTAAGTTGATATCTCAAATCTATCGACAAAACATAGAACAAATTAAGGTAAGGTTAAAATATTCTCGACTTGTCTCCTTCAGTAAGCTCCAACACCTGTATACTAATTAAACTGCAAAACCGTCCCTCGTACTCTCAAATAGGAAAACCTATAATGAAAAAAATAATAAAGGAAAAGTGAGATTTACTTTCTTTTGTCTCTTTTCTCAAATTTAAATTTTATTAAAATATTAAGGAAAGAGTGTCAAGGAAATAAAAGTTAACTTTTTATTTTATTCTACGACACCATTTTATTTACAAAGATAATTCCGTTCATCCTAATGGTAAATTTGGTGTTTTCCTGTTCTTAGACAAAACTCAAATTAACCATTTTTGACATACCCTCTCTTCTCTAAAATCACAAATACACCGGAGAGTCATAAAAACTGGTATAGGCGTGTGTATGCAAATAACTGAGGTATGGAACCAATCAGAGTAACGCGATGCGGTTGGCAGCGCCTATATAAGACAACAAGCGTCTGGCAAAGTTGCTAAATAGGTTACTGCTGCTACAATGCCAGGTTATCAAGATTTAAGTGAATTTGAACGTGGTGTTATAGTTGGCGCACGAGAGATGGGACATAGCATCTCCGAAGTAGCGATATAATTTGGATTTTTGCATACGACAATTTCACGAGTGTACTATGAATATCGGGAATCCGGTAAAACATCAAATCTTCGACATCTTTGCATCCGGAAAAAGATCGTGAACGAACGGGACTAACGACGACTGACGAGAATCATTAAACGTGACAGACGTGCAACCTTTTCTCATATTGGCGCAGATTTCGATGCTGGGGAATCAACAAGTGCCAGCGTGCGAACTATTCAACGGACCATCATTGATATGGGCTTTCGGAACCGAAGACCCACTCGGGTACCGTTGTTGACTGCACGACACAAATCTTTACGCCTCACCTGGGCCCGCCAACACCGCCATTGGACTGTTGATGACTGGAAACACGTTACTTGGTGTGACGAGTCTCGTTTCCAATTGTATCGGGCGCATGGACGTGTACGGGTATGGAGACGTCCTCATGAATCCATGGACCCTATATGTCAACAGGGGACTGTTCAAGCGGTGCAGGCTCTGTCATGGTATGGGGCGTGTGCATTCGGCATGAAATGTGACCCCTGATACGTCTAGATATGACTGTGCCAGGTGACAGATACGTAAGCATCCTGTCCGATCACCTGTACCCATTCATGTCCATTGTGCATTCCGACGGACGTGNATCGTCCAGCCCAATTGCCACTTGCGAAATTCTGGGAGTGTCCCGGCCTGGAATAGAACCCGGTTCAGCTGCTCGCCTTGGTGGGAGGCAAGCAGTCTAACCGCTCAGCCCCCTTCCCCCCGTCTTTTGTCTGCACAGAAGGAGTGAGCATGCCTCGTCGAAGAACACAGCAACCATATGAACAGGTTTCCGCCTTTAACCGTAGCATATCGAGGTTTTTGAATTATACTGCTGCAAAATTTGTTCTCGCTTTGAAATAAATGCAAACATAGTGTAGCGGATATGGGCTCAGTGAGTAGAAGAGGGACGGGCTGAGCGATTAACTTTTAATGGCCCCCACCATAACAACGAGCGCGAGGCCAGAGATCTAGAGCGCATGGCACCTATACAATACAACCACATCAGGCATGTAGCACATAAATCTGTGCTCGTATGCAAGTTTTGTCGCCGTCTGCAGGATTGGGGCATCTGAGCCAGGTGCCCATTACTGCGACTGCCACTGACTGCTCACCTGCAGCTGCAATGGTGCATGGAACGTCGCACCTGGTGGGACAGATGGCATGCCATCCTCTTCTCCGACGAATACCGCTTCTGAATGGAGCATCACGATGATCGCATCCGTATCTGGCGACACCGTGCAGTGCACACCTAGCCGAGTCCTGCGCAATGCACCATCGTACCTGCCTACAACCTGGCGTTGTGCTATGGTGTGCCATCAGATTTCAGTCTGTGCTTTGCTGACCAGCAACCATTATATTGTAGAGGTAATTTGGCCTATCGTTGTTCTCCATGTTCAGGACCAACATAGTGCCCTGTACCAAGACGATAATGTGCTATCACATACGGCACACCTTGTCCGATGGTTCCTGGATGACCGTAATGTCATATCACTTCCTTGGCCTATGCGTTCTCTAGACCTCTCGTGCATCGAAAACGCGTGGTCCATGATTGGAAGATGACTGGCTTGTCCCGCGGCCACAAACTGATGAACTTAGGGCAATTATCGAATCAGCAGGACGGAGATACCATAGGTGGGCATCCTATGTCTCTTACTCTCAATGCCACGTTTTGTAGCAGCGGTTATTGTCGCCCGTGGTGGAGTTGCACAGTACTGATTTCTCAATGTTTTGTACGTCATATGAAAGTGCAAGAGGAAACCTGTTACCTGTGTGTGATGTGTATTCTGTCCAATAAATCTGGTTATGATAGTTTACGTCCTTCTTGGTGTCGCAATTTTTATCAACAATGTAACATGTTTCGTATTATTTTACTTCGTTACAACTTGCAAATCGACTTTTTGACGTCTGCCTACCAACCCATACTTGTAAATAATTAAGTTGACTAACTTTCCTACAAAAAAATATAACACAAATGTAATGTAAATCTAAATATTTCAAACACTACTGATTACACATAAATGTAGACATAAAATTCTTATTTTATTTTCTAATTTTTCACTTATTGTACTGAAAATTTAATTAAACATACCAACATGTCATATCTCAAAATTGTAGAAATTTTCATAAGTAAATGCAACTTAAACGTGAATTTCAATTCATGAACTTAAGTTGATATCTCAAATCTATCGACAAAACATAGAACAAATTAAGGTTAGGTTAAAATATTCTCGACTTGTCTCCTTCAGTAAGCTCCAACACCTGTATACTAATTAAACTGCAAAACCGTCCCTCGTACTCTCAAATAGGAAAACCTATAATGAAAAAAATAATAAAGGAAAAGTGAGATTTATTTTCTTTTGTCTCTTTTCTCAAATTTAAATTTTATTAAAATATTAAGGAAAGAGTGCCAAGGAAATAAAAGTTAATTTTTATTTTATTCTACGACACCATTTTATTTACAAAGATAATTCCGTTCATCCTAATAGTAAATTTGGTGTTTTCCTGTTCTTAGACAAAACTCAAATTAACCATTTTTGACATACCCTCTCTTCTCTAAAATCACAAATACACCGGAGAGTCATAAAAACTGGTATAGGCGTGTGTATGCAAATAACTGAGGTATGGAACCAATCAGAGTAACGCGATGCGGTTGGCAGCGCCTATATAAGACAACAAGCGTCTGGCAAAGTTGCTAAATAGGTTACTGCTGCTACAATGCCAGGTTATCAAGATTTAAGTGAATTTGAACGTGGTGTTATAGTTGGCGCACGAGAGATGGGACATAGCATCTCCGAAGTAGCGATATAATTTGGATTTTTGCATACGACAATTTCACGAGTGTACTATGAATATCGGGAATCCGGTAAAACATCAAATCTTCGACATCTTTGCATCCGGAAAAAGATCGTGAACGAACGGGACTAACGACGACTGACGAGAATCATTAAACGTGACAGACGTGCAACCTTTTCTCATATTGGCGCAGATTTCGATGCTGGGGAATCAACAAGTGCCAGCGTGCGAACTATTCAACGGACCATCATTGATATGGGCTTTCGGAACCGAAGACCCACTCGGGTACCGTTGTTGACTGCACGACACAAATCTTTACGCCTCACCTGGGCCCGCCAACACCGCCATTGGGCTGTTGATGATTTTAAACATGTTTCCTGGTCTGACGAGTCTCGTTTCCAATTGTATCGGGCGGAATGACGTGTACGGGTATGGAGACATCCTCATGAATCCATGAACCCTGCATGTCAACAGGGGACTGTTCAAGCTGGTGGAAGCTCTATCATGGTATAGGGCGTGTGCAGTTGGCGTGAAATGGGACCCCTGATAGTGTATATATGACTCTGACAGGTGACAAATAAGTAAGCATCCTGCACGATCACCTGTACCCATTTATGTCCATTGTGCATTCCGACGGACGTGGACAATTCCAGCAGGACAATGCGACACCCTCCACGACGAGAGTTGCTACCAAGTGGCTCCAGGAACACTCTTCTGACTTTAGACACTTCCATTGGCCACCTAAATCACCAGACATGAACATTATTATGCATATCAGTGATGCCTTGCAACGTGCTGTTCCGAAGAGAACTCCACCGCCTAGCACTGCTATGGATTTGTGGACTGTCCTGCAGGATTCATGGTGTGAATTGCCTCCTACATACCTTCAAACATTAGTCGAGTCCATGCNGATTTGTGGACTGTCCTGCAGGATTCATGGTGTGAATTGCCTCCTACATACCTTCAAACATTAGTCGAGTCCATGCCACGTCATCTGGCAGCACTTCTGCGTGCTCGCGGGGACCCTACACGATATTAGGCACGTGTACCAGTTTTTTTGGCACTTCAGTGTATATATATATTCATTCTTTGAGAGCTCAACACCACAAACAAAAAAATATCGGGCTCTTCCTGTGTCAGAGCACGGTCGTGGGTTTTACGTTAAGGCTGGACTCACAACCATCCGTCGCATCCATCAGGCGCCCGCCAGTCGGTCTGTCATCCGTCTGTGTTTTCGTCCGTCAGTTGACAGCGATTCACAGCATTTCATCGTCCGTCAATCATTCTGTGCGGCAAAATTTCAATGTGGCAATTTAGCATTGTGCTCTTTCTTTATTTTNATTTCATCGTCCGTCAATCATTCTGTGCGGCAAAATTTCAATGTGGCAATTTAGCATTGTGCTCTTTCTTTATTTTGAGGGATATTCTAGTTGAAAATATATTTTCAAGAGAAAAACATTTTGGGGAAATATATTTTTACGCGTTAAGTATTTATACGGAATAATAATGATAACATTTTAAATTCCNGAAAAACATTTTGGGGAAATATATTTTTACGCGTTAAGTATTTATACGGAATAATAATGATAACATTTTAAATTCCTGAATTTATCAGCAAAGTTTAAATAAGCACAGATCTACTGCCTTGCATTTTATTTCATAGCGCGTTTTCACATCTACGGAATAACGTCAGAAGTAGGTGACCCATACGTCGTCCGTCGAAAGTTAAAAAATATGTTAAAGTTTAGGAAATATTTGACGGATGGGTGGATAGAAAAAAAGTTGCTTTGCGATTGGTTGAAGTACACGTGGCCGCCCGAAAGACGGACGACTTGCGGATGCAACGGATAGTTGTAAATCCAGCTTAACACGTCTGCATTAATGGATTATATTTTCTTTGAAATGTGAAAATGAAAGCAATTAAATGGATATTTGGCTTTTATGTTTTGGATCGTCAGATTTGGACAAGTTCTTTTGTTTGGTGGCAAAACGAGCGCGCCAGCACATCGTTGTCGCGAGATATATTGCACGGAAATAGCTGCCCGTTCCCAAAATTCACGCTAGTCGCCTCGGGGGTTCCGCCAGCACCTCACACATGCGTGGTGCAAACTCAAGGTCAGGCTTGCATCGTAGTCGTATACTCAATCGAACCTGACTATAGAATGTGTTTCTAAAATATGGAGACAAATTTGGCAGTGTATTCCTGACGAAAATATGACATCACTTTTCTCGGTAAGTGATAATTAAGGGAGTTGTGCGCCCCTAAGTAATACTTACTTAAATTTCATTATGCTTTACTGTATTTTGCCTATCTGGTATGCAACACAATTTATGTTTTGAATGTTCAACATTAATTATCTCACAAACGGTTCACCTGAGGGTGTTCCGACAAGACGACCTTTACTGTTATTAGACTTGACGTTACACAGGTTGTCTTTAAAAATTGCTTAGACCGTAGTGTTACAACGTTTGATGCAAACATAGGATACCAACAGCCATGTCCAAAAGGAAGGGGGATGATATTACCGACCGCGTTTTTAAAGGTGTAAGATCTCCTTTATACAAAACACCATTCACTGATTTTTTGCTTTAATCACAAGTGGCTTCTGAAATGTTCAACTAAATGCATTTTAAAACACAAAATTTGAAGCGCATAGCTTGTGAATCTTTTCACTCACCCACAGTCACAACAACTTCCCTTCCAACCTCCATCATGCTCCTTCACAGTTCAACCATAACAAGGAAGGGGCGGGGAGCAGTAATCCTAACATAAAAGTCATTAAAATGATAGGAAAAATTTGACAAATAACTTTTACCTTCCAGACTGGAGCGGAAGTATTCACAAATAAACCACAAACATTTTGGTTTGTTTTGAACATGTAATTGTGGCGTTACCTTATATTAAAATTACAATAATTTACGTGACAATCAGAAATCTTTGAACATACAAACAAAACCTCATATATATANACCTTATATTAAAATTACAATAATTTACGTGACAATCAGAAATCTTTGAACATACAAACAAAACCTCATATATATACTACAATACTGTACACGAATATGACAATCATGAATCTTTACCCATAATATATATATTACAATTTTACATCGCCTGACAAGGCCCTTGACTGTAAGCGTGAGGGTCACACAAAATAACTACAAGTAACCAATTATCTACTTGCTCTTTTCGTCCTCTACACTTAACACATCNTTACATCGCCTGACAAGGCCCTTGACTGTAAGCGTGAGGGTCACACAAAATAACTACAAGTAACCAATTATCTACTTGCTCTTTTCGTCCTCTACACTTAACACATCCTTCATTGCAGTCACTTGAGCCGGGAGTATTCCCCTCGCCTTCCCACCAATGATGTTGGCATTGCATACTTCTCATACATCCATCCACGAAAAAATAGTAAGCCGAGGGCATTCCCCTCGCTCTACACCCGAAAGATGCAGGTAATGCTTTTCCACCATACACACAAGTCTAGGCACAGCCGGGGATACTATCCCCATNACCTTATATTAAAATTACAATAATTTACGTGACAATCAGAAATCTTTGAACATACAAACAAAACCTCATATATATATTACAATACTGTACACGAATATGACAATCATGAATCTTTACCCATAATATATATATTACAATTTTACATCGCCTGACAAGGCCCTTGACTGTAAACGTGAGGGTCACACAAAATAACTACAAGTAACCAATTATCTACTTGCTCTTTTCGTCCTCTACACTTAACACATACTTCATTGCAGTCACTTGAGCCGGGAGTATTCCCCTCGCCTTCCCACCAATGATGTTGGCATTGCATACTTCTCATACATCCATCCACGAAAAAACAGTAAGCCGAGGGCATTCCCCTCGCTATACACCCGAAAGATGCAGGTAATGCTTTTCCACCATACACACAAGTCTAGGCACAGCCGGGGATACTATCCCCATCAACAGCGTGAGATGCAGGTCGTGCTTTGTCCCGACGCAGAGCATGTAAAGTACATTAAACACAAATCACAATATCAGTCATCCACTTGGTCACACACAGGCTCACAATGTTCCCTCTTCCTCTCTCCTCCGCCTAAACCCTACTTCCTCTAGACGAATATACAGCGGTCCCCCGACTGCCTTCTAATTCGGCATTGAGCTTCCGAGTAGGTCATTTCATTACCATATACCATTACCATTACCATATACTCCGTATTCCCTTTCCCTTTCCTCACGAAGATAATTTCGGAGCAGCGCCTTCTATCTTAACCTGTCTAGGAAAGTCCAGTTCCTCTTCTCAGCTAAGTCCACACTCCCGCAATGAAATATTACAATGTCCAGAGCTAATTTTCACCAAATGCTACGTTCACTATTCCAGCAAGTGAATGCAAAGTCCCAATACACTTCTTTTAGAATCGAAGTCCTTTAATTCAGTCGGTCTTAATATTCTAAGATCCGACTCACCACTGCCAGAGACTAAGTATATCACTTTTTTCTGCAGGATTATTCAGAATCTCAACTTACCACTGCCAGAGACTAAGTCCATCTCTTCTTTCTGCAGAAATAATCCAAGTTCCGCCTCACAAGGGTCAAATTAACACAGTCCCGAACCATACTTAACAGCTGCTTCCTTATTAGGCCAAGGTTCGCGCAGCGCCTCTTCAGCCACGAAACGAGTCCCGGACTCGGCGAAGATCTTCCTATTCCGGTTTTTTTTTACTCTTAAACGAAGTGTTCAGTGTAAGCCCACAGTAGGGACGGGAGCTAAGTACGTCTCAGGGCTAAGCCCCATACCCACACAAGGGAGGGAAATCATGCAATAACACGTGCATTATGGAAGCGAGGGATTGGGCTTCCACGGCTTAGTTTTGGCCATGACAACCTCCCTTTGTGTACTTATAGATAAACTACTATTACTAAGGAGAGAAAGGTAAAAACTGGCATAGACACCGTAGAAACCCTCTCGACAGGAAACAATTCAAAACTGTTACATGTATTAACAATAGGAGACAGATAGGTAGGAACCATGCTCTTTATTAGTGGGTAGAGAAATACTAGTAGAGAGAGGGCGGGACATCTTGAATTTTGTTTGACGCTAGCTTAACCATGGTAGTGCTTGCCCTCCTCCTTTACCCGAATCACCAATAGATCCCGAAAACTTAAAAGAAAATAAAACGAGCTGCCAGTGAATGTCTGCTGTGCCCTTTCCCCAGCTCGCCACGCGCCTTATCTACCCGGCCTACAACCCCTCCCGCGTACCATACCTCTAGAGTCGCAGGCCACGGCCTCCAGAACAATCNGAAAGGTAAAAACTGGCATAGACACCGTAGAAACCCTCTCGACAGGAAACAATTCAAAACTGTTACATGTATTAACAGAAAATGCTATAGGAGACAGATAGGTAGGAACCATGCTCTTTATTAGTGGGTAGAGAAATACTAGTAGAGAGAGGGCGGGACATCTTGAATTTTGTTTGACGCTAGCTTAACCATGGTAGTGCTTGCCCTCCTCCTTTACCCGAATCACCAATAGATCCCAAAAACCTAAAAGAAAATAAAACGAGCTGCCAGTGAATGTCTGCTGTGCCCTTTCCCCAGCTCGCCACGCTCCTTATCTACCCGGCCTACAACCCCTCCCGCGTACCATACCTCTAGAGTCGCAGGCCACGGCCTCCAGAACAATCGGGAAACACAGTTCCACATCAACAGCCAATCGTAACCTTCTGCTCGATGTCATAACTGTTCTCCAATAACGATACAACGTGTCTTTCGCNCGGGAAACACAGTTCCACATCAACAGCCAATCGTAACCTTCTGCTCGATGTCATAACTGTTCTCCAATAACGATACAACGTGTCTTTCGCGCGCAGGCCGAACGCATTACAAACCGCGGGCCACAATCCGCCATACAATTTTGTATTGAAGATAGACGCGACGACAGGCGTCAAGCGGGTTGCAAGGTTGAACTGAGCGTGGTGCAGGCGTAGCATTCTCGTTGGCTGGTAAACATGACAAGTACCAATATTAACCCTGCACATTAAAATATGGTAACTTGTTCACACATGTGTCGAAGCTCGTTCCGTCACAAGCTTCCTTAATAATTAATTTAAGNCAAACCGCGGGCCACAATCCGCCATACAGTTTTGTATTGAAGATAGACGCGACGACAGGCGTCAAGCGGGTTGCAAGGTTGAACTGAGCGTGGTGCAGGCGTAGCATTCTCGTTGGCTGGTAAACATGACAAGTACCAATATTAACCCTGCAGATTAAAATATGGTAACTTGTTCACACATGTGTCGAAGCTCGTTCCGTCACAAGCTTCCTTAATAATTAATTTAAGNGATTAAAATATGGTAACTTGTTCACACATGTGTCGAAGCTCGTTCCGTCACAAGCTTCCTTAATAATTAATTTAAGGGATAAGTTGTACATATATTTCCGTCTTATAATTTCGCAAGGAATTGCCTACCGAAAGTTATCCCCATGTTTTTGAAACACGTGGTATATATATTTCAATTGCGCTATTAGTCACGAAGTTATTAATTGTGTCGTAATTGATCTCACTGCAAACGTGGCATCGTCGTTTCCGTTCTGGGACCTCCTATATGGATTTGATTTTAAAGAAGTATTCAAGTAAAAAACAATTGTTCTCGTCAAAAGGGCAATAAACGGTTTANCCTATATGGGTTTGATTTTAAAGAAGTATTCAAGTAAAAAACAATTGTTCTCGTCAAAAGGGCAATAAACGGTTTACAGAAATGAGGGAAATGTGGGGGTAATTGACATATCTTGAATTTTTCAGGGTATTTATTTAAAAACATGCAGTACACAAAACNAAGTAAAAAACAATTGTTCTCGTCAAAAGGGCAATAAACGGTTTAAAGAAATGAGGGAAATGTGGGGGTAATTGACATATCTTGAATTTTTCAGGGTATTTATTTAAAAACATGCAGTACACAAAATAGTGAAATTATTTCACATAGCAGATAAATAATGAACATGGGTGTAAAAAATTTTCAGATATAAAAATTACTATATTAGGTGAAAACATCTTTTTACTGGTATAAAGTACACTTCCTAAATAAAAATTGTTGTTTTAAATAAGTAATTTGACTTGTTTCAAACATATAAACAGTTTGTTTGACCAAAAATTCTTCTCTCAATTTGTGCATATGTAGAGCCAAAACTTCGTTCTACCAATTACTTGAAATTTAATTATTCCGTATTACCTTAACTGATTTATGGATTTGGTAAGTGTATTCAAAATACACTGAAACGGACTCTTATTGTTTGCAATTATGTTTGTGAAAATAACAGTTATGTTTGTTGATTTATTTTTCTTTAAATATTATAGTAATTGCAGTCACTTCGCATTGGTTACCGTGTTTATTCGTCTACACTCGCCTTTCTCGTGAATTTGGAGGAAGTTATTAGTTTCACAAAGTAGAAAGTGAATTTTTGAAGCCGTACTCCGCAGTATAGAAATATACACTTTCTCTATGCCCGGAGTTCTTCATTCCTGTCTTGGGCTTTGCGTGCGTGAAGGCACCTTAAAAATATGGCATTTATTTGGCACTAGCAAAATAACTGGACGCTGGCCTGATATAAGAGGGCAGTGAGATATGCACGACCTCATGTTTGGGTTTTGGGCCCAATGGGGACTGGAGTCAATTTTGGCATATTTTAATTTGGTATATTAATTTGGGTATTGAATGATACTCCTGTCACGTTTCGGTCCATATCCGTTGAGCGCTGTATAATTGACATAAACGGCCCTTTTTTAGGGATTTTTGGGTTCAGTGGGGCCCGAAGCCCATTTTCGCCTAAAAAGTATTTTTAATTGGGTACTGGAAGTAATAATCCCTGCCAAATATTGTCCATATCCGTCAAGTGGTGAAGAATCGAGATACAAAACTCGGTTTTAGGGGTTTTGGGAATTTTGGTTTTAACGGGGCCTGGAACCAATTTTATTCTGCATAGTATTTTAATTCGGGTACTAAAGGGTATTACTGNTAGCAAAATAACTGGACGCTGGCCTGATATAAGAGGGCAGTGAGATATGCACGACCTCATGTTTGGGTTTTGGGCCCAATGGGGACTGGAGTCAATTTTGGCATATTTTAATTTGGTATATTAATTTGGGTATTGAATGATACTCCTGTCACGTTTCGGTCCATATCCGTTGAGCGCTGTATAATTAACATAAACGGCCCTTTTTTAGGGATTTTTGGGTTCAGTGGGGCCCGAAGCCCATTTTCGCCTAAAAAGTATTTTTAATTGGGTACTGGAAGTAATAATCCCTGCCAAATATTGTCCANGCCCGAAGCCCATTTTCGCCTAAAAAGTATTTTTAATTGGGTACTGGAAGTAATAATCCCTGCCAAATATTGTCCACATCCGTCAAGTGGTGAAGAATCGAGATACAAAACTCGGTTTTAGGGGTTTTGGGATTTTTGGTTTTAACGGGGCCTGGAACCAATTTTATTCTGCATAGTATTTTAATTCGGGTACTAAAGGGTATTACTGNATTTTGGTTTTAACGGGGCCTGGAACCAATTTTATTCTGCATAGTATTTTAATTCGGGTACTAAAGGGTATTACTGTCAAATTTGGTTCAGATCCGTTTAACGGTGTAACATTTTATAGTGAGCAAATATATTTACATGCATACGAACATTGTATTTTATACACTGTATATAAATGTATACACACACACATATATATTTGCCCCTTAACGATTTCAAAACCGGGATCCTGCCCGCACCAGATCACATTGTGCCATTTGAAGCATACCACCAAAAATAAGATAGACTGGTTTTCGTCTTCTGTGTATGTCAACACGAATAGCTTAATAATTTACTGCAGGACTGCAAACATTCCCTTAATAAACAGTCACGTTCAAAATTGGTTAAGTTTCATTTCCCAACACACCCATTCATAAATACAACACTTTGCCATCCGCATTTACATTTAATACATCTATTTTATGTGTCACTATCATGAACATAACGGCAACGTTGAATGGATCTTTTCGTAACAGCTATGATCTCTCATCCCGAAACTACCTGCTCTGCCTGTTTAGCAAGGTGAAATTTGGAAACCATCTTTGCTAATATTACATCTCATGGGCAGTTCTATAATACGGAAGAAATTCAAACAACGTACTCTTTTTTGCACTTTAACCTGACTGTATACAGATTACATACTAATGATTTCCCGTGCACAGGCAAAAATTCACAGCATATGCACGCTCAGACGGGTCCAATAAAGAGGGCTAATAAAAATAATTTTCTGCATAAGTCTACAGATTTTATATATATAGAGACATTTCACGATAGACTGAGCACTTTTAAAAGCCCTGCTAAAGATATACTTGTATGCACATTGTCTATCCTTTCACCATCGGCTTGATCACTTAATTAATGCGTCAGTCAAGTCAAACTGCAAACTAATGAGGAAAGTAAATGTTTTACAAATCTTTTAATCGTTGTCCTAAAATGAATTTCAAAATAGTATAAAGGAATTGACATAATTTAAGAATTCCCAACTGATTATTCACACATTTAATCCAACGTAATAGCATGTGATTACTTCCCCTCCGTCGTTGCCAAACTTTACTGAGTGCGTGCCATTCAGTCTGCCTGTTAAAGTATTTTTCAAAGGTTGATTACCAAATTGCTCAATCAACCATGAACCGACTTTATTAGGATTTGCTTTATATTATTACAGTGGAATCCTAAACACATGCCTGCATACTTGTTCTTTAGTTGTGGGTCAACCAACAAGTCATGGCTCGATCCACCTTGGGCGAACTCTCGGCGATCGCGGATATGGGGTGGACAAAAAACAGAGACGGTCATTAGCAGAAAGTAGTTGAGGAATAATTAATTCACCATTTGCATAATCCAGAGGTTGGTTATAACGAGGAAGGTTGGGAAATGTTCGGGAGGTGATGAGGGCTGCTGTAGCGGAAGGGAAGGTGGAGGGGGAGGAGGAAGCAGAGACGTGCCCCCTGACCCTCTCCTGACTGTGGCGGGCGCTATTGACCAGCCTCTGCTATCTACGCACAGCCTTTGTGGAGGATCCGGGCTGCTCCCGTCATGTGGTGCCGGCACAATGATAGCCGGCCAGGTCCTCTGGAAATGCACGAGGTCTCTCCTCTCTCTTCGGTCACCGAGACACCGCCCCGATAACGCAGTCTCCCCGGGATAGCGAGCAAGGGAAATTATCCTCCCTAACGATTTCCAAACCGGAGTCCTGCCTGCTCCAGGTCACGTTGGACCGTTCCGACGCATAACGCCGAAGATGACGCAGACTGGTTTCTGCGTGTGTCAACAATAATAGCTTAGCAACTCACTACACGACTGCTAACATTACGTTTACCAGTAACGTGCACGTTTATTAACATTTAGTTTTCCAACATACCTATTCATATATATATATATNAACATTACGTTTACCAGTAACGTGCACGTTTATTAACATTTAGTTTTCCAACATACCTATTCATATATATATATATATGTGTGTGTGTATATATACACACAATATGTGTGTGTGTATATACACACACACTTTAACCCCGCNATATATATATATATGTGTGTGTGTATATATACACACAATATGTGTGTGTGTATATACACACACACTTTAACCCCGCCAATAGGAACATCGTTAGCCCTACGGTTAGTTTAATGCGAAAGAATAGTTTTCTTTATTAAAAAAATAAAGTAAATGTAACATTATTTACTGTATGTATACTAAAGTAATTTACACCATAATATTTTATACAAGTTACTTCAGTTCAGAACAGTAAATAAGCATAACTCTGTAATGTTAATACAATTATTAAACCCTTACCACATTCGTAATTGCGAAAATGTCACACAATAAAATGAGAAGTAGCCGGCCCTGGAATAAAAATATCACGTATGTCACGTTATTTAAATTTTCAGTAGTTTTTAAATTATGTAACTGTAAATAATGTTCGGATAATCCTTACATCGGCAAATCTGAACTGGCCTGGCTCACAATTAGTTCGGATTGGCGGGGTTTTAGTGTGTCCGCACACAGTGGACTGGAATTCACGTGCCAAACTCAAAGGGCTTAGGAGTGTGCTGACGAAGAGATCGATATAAGGAACCCTCGGTATAAGGAACCCTCGATATAAGGAACCCTCGATATAAGGAACCTCCTGGTTTGCAAAACTTTCCTTCCGACCAAACTTGCAAGGGAAATTACAGGGGCAGGCAGGCAACAAGCGTCGTTCAGTGTAGAATCGACACGTGCGTGGAAGAGACCTTGGCTGCCGGCAAGTCAGTACGTGCCAGCAGCTGGTTGTGGAAGCAGAGAATGCTTCACACGAGCGGACCCGGCCGACAAGCACCTTGCGTGCGGTGAAACTCGCGGTAATACACGGGCAGCTGAGGCGTTGTACCGGCTGCGGTATCCGCTCCTCATCTGCACGACGTTTGTACAGCTAGGTCGAAGATAGTGGCGGACGGGCACTACGCCACGTTTCCAGGCCCGTTCGATTGGCGGAGGCGGGCCGATTCATGGACCGGCCATACCATTATCTCGTAGACTTTTTATGGGAACGTGTGAAATCCCTGGAGTGCGAAATGTTTGTGGTCAGTGGGGAGAATATTTGGTCGCACGTGACGCTGCAGCATGCAATTATGTGTGCGCCATACCTGATATTTTCGAAAAGGTCCAGGCGGACATGTCTCGTAGTTGCAATTTGTGCACTGGAGCTGCTTGTCGTTATTTCCAACAACTTTTATACTCCACCTCCTCCGATATTAATAAACTAGTTACTACGGGGACACGTTTCCTACCTCCAGTCTACTTGTGATCAATTCCTTGTTCGCTACACACGCCACTGGTTGTCGAAACCACTCGCCTCTTTAGAATTGATTAAGTTGTTGCCTACCGGCCCCTGTAACTTCACTCACACATTTGTGGTAGAAGAGGAGAAGATTTGTCACTCCCGGTTTCGTATATCAATATCTTCCTCTTGAGCACCCTTCTTGCACTGTGAGTCTGGTACATGAATTCTTGTACACGGTATGTATTTAAATACAGGAACTTTTCTTAAACTTCATTTTAATTAAATCTTGGTCAAAGCAAAGAAATTCTCTCTTGCCTAGCACGTGAAGGCACTATTGTATTATAACTACAATGTCTATACGGAATGTATCTAAATTCGAGTGAAATCTTCGGCTGCAGGATAACCACAAAAAAATAAAATTTTCAAATATACAACATATAGTTAAAAGTGAATCCTAAAGGCGGTAATCATATTTAAACTTGGACTTGAAACACTACACTCTAAATTTGAATCAGTTAGAATTTAACTTTTTAAATCAGTTACTAATATCTGACTTATTCAACAGTCACTTCACTAAATTTAACTGATGAATTTGTGAAAACATGGCAGTTCTCCTTCACTTATTCATAGAGTGACATTTTCCACTGGTTAGTCAACCATTTCATTCGCTGTTTTTCAGTGATTTGTTCTTTTACTGATGTATCAGTTAAAAGACGTGCATCAAATGACAGTTAAAGAAAGTGTATAAAATGAAATAACGCATAAACTAATAAAACCAATAAAAATATTTTTTTATGTGAGTTCCGTTCTTTATAATACAGTTGTATGAGGCAAAATGAACATTCAGACTTTCATTCCGTTTTTACTCATTTCATTTCGTTTTAAGGTAATCATCACAACGCTCGGTTTAAACTCAATTAAATGTTGGGAAGTAAGTGCATTCATACGTATTATTTGTTGTAACGCACCTGATGTTACTAGTCAAACTAGAAACGCAAATAAAATTAATGAAATTAAATATTTATCGATAAAAATTAATATCAGACATATTTTCCTCTTTATAAACAACATTGACTTGGTAGCTCAATTGGTAAGGTAAAGTTCTAGAAAAGGGATGAAGTGGGTTCAATTCGTGGACTCCGTGGGTATTTTTAATTTTTTTTATTACGTTAATTTCTACAGCATAAACACTATCTATCAGAAATATGTATATTTCTCGTAATAATTTGGCTAAATTCAGTAATAACAATATTCTGTTCGCCGCACGCCGTTGCGTGTCACTAATTAAATCAGTAAAATTATTTCATTGAAACAACCAGCGGTTTTCACCCGCTTATAGGTGGAGACCCTTTCACTGATTCGGGTAGTTTAATTTCACCACCAATCAATGGTTTTCCACTGATTAAAATTTAGAGTATATACTATTTAAAATACCGGAGAAAATGTTTGATTGAATACTAAGTGTCTGGAAAATTTGTAATTGAACAAATATCTGCGTACACCACAATAACTGGCGCTGTCATAAAATCATTTCGTTTAAATAAGCGTGGTTAACACCCATAATTCGAACTAACTTCCATGAAATGTTAACATATTTGGGATTTAAATTACAGATTTTTTATTCACGTGTCACAATTAATGAAAACTCTTGTCTTGTGTAAACACCCAAATATTCACCGTTTTTCAATTTATTCGTGTTAAAATTCCAAATTAATAATTACCATCATCTGGAATATAGGCAATACGCAAATGCCCAAAAACGCACTATTGCGGCTATCAAACAGAGAAGAATATTCCAGAGAGAGTTACGTAATAACATTGGCACTGCAATAAACTAGTGCTTCACCTTCAACTTCGAAAACGTGTACCACACTTAGAATTCAATTTAGACCATAGGACATATATATTGCAACAGTGTGTTCTTAGTGATCACCAAGCCACTATGTCACACGTATAAAACTCGCCCTCATCTCCACAGCCATGTCATGAATGATGAACATACATCGGAGGGGAATAAGAATGATATAAAAAAGTGGAACAGTAGCAGCCTTATGATATTCAGTTTAAAGGGTGACTGTAGAAAACTAAAAAAATTAATTTCCTTTTTTAATTTTAATTACCGGACACTTCTCCTCTTTTTTGGTTTTACTTCACCCCAAGAAAAATACAAACAATTTTCAAAATCAAATAGCTTTACAAAATTTATGCAAAATTATATTAAAATTTTTAAAGGTGACAATCATTTTAAAACTTTCCAACCATAATAAAATTTAGGGGTTGCAATACAAATGTTCCATTACAAAAATTATTAATTACAGAAATATATACAATTACTTTGCTGGCACCAATTTTCTCCAATTTACAATTTACTATATTCCTAAATGTGCATGTCTCGAGCGAGACGAAAACCCCTAGGCGTGACCTCCCCCAGAGTGTCCACCGTCGCTTAGTTTGCCAGGGTAGTTATAGTGAAATCTTCGCAATCGTCGTCCACCCCAAAGCTGTAGATAACATCCTCGGAACGGAAGTACATCTTCGTCCAATCAAACACGAAGGCGGTGCTGACATCACAAGGCGACCCCCTCTCAGCCGCGCCGCTAGGTGGAAAGAAACGCCGTGCGCACAATATAGTTCCGACTTTCATCGAGCTACCAAGCACCCGCGTCGCGGAGTCTAACGCCTCCTCGGCTGCCGTCAACGGGCAGCGTCTTCGAAAGCGTAAATACCCATGTTCGGCGCAAGGCAACTCCGTTGCAATATATGTCTTCAGATAATTTTTTGTGATTAACCAGCACCCGAAATTTGTCGGTCGAATTTAGATACACTCTTTATAAACCTAAAAGGTTCACTGCACTCCCAGATTCACTAACTCTTATATAATTTTTTTCTAGTCCTTGATACCTTCAATATGGGAACAATATTTTCTGATTGTTTATTTCTCATGTCTTATTGTCTTGTCTTATTTCGCATGCCAGTATGTACACTGGATTTGTATAAAGTTGAGATTATCAAACTATTGCAATATTCATTTTAATCACATTCGTTTCTTCTTTGTTTTATGTTGAAGTGCTCTTAAAAACTTCATGTGGCAGTGGAAAGTCGCACATAAATGTTATATGCTCCACGGTATTGCGGTGATTGACACATAACATTTTAAATCGCGTATCAACCTATAAGTAGTTACAATTATCAAGGTAGAATTTAATTTAACAAAACTCATTCAAACGAATGAGTTTTGTTGCAATTCTGCGGTTTATTTTACTAGATGCGCGTTTTTTTTACTGCCATGCCTAAATAAATCATGCCATCTGTTTGTATTTTTAAAAAAATTAAATTATTTTTGGCATTACTGGCAATAATTTTGAGTATTAAAGAGTTTCTTCAAAACATAAGGTTGTATTTTTAATTATTCCTACTTGAGTGGTCTAGTTGAATTTGCAGGGAATTAATAGATTGAATCATGGTTTCGAATAATATTTGAGAGTATGCTGTGGTCGTAATTTTGGTGATTATCCTATAAAACGTGCGAGATGTAAAAGTTTTTTTAATCAAATGTTTTGTAGCAGGCGGTGATAGAGAAGAGATAATATCGTTAATGCCATCGATATCAACTTTTCGGATTTATTTTGGTTCTTCGTTGAGCTATCACTTGCACTGATAACTTGATTTGTGGAATTGGTTCACTTGCGACCACTGCCGCCTCATGTGAAATTATTGACGACACTAGATACGACCGAGTTTCCATCTTTCTGGACTGGAGAAGTGAAAACGTCGTTCGTGTTACTGGTCATAAAATTTGCACCAGGAATCTAGGGATCATCGTTGACCAGGTTGACATTTATTATGTGACCTTTATATATATATATACACACACACACACACATACACACACACACAGGCTGTATCTGAACTTCTTGCAGAAAATAAAGCAAAAGCATATGTAGGCCTAAACAACCATTAAAACCTAGTAATATAATGTCCGGAAAAGCAATTTTGTATTAGTAAAGCGACCTTGAAGATACAGAAAGGCTAACTCGAATAGATAGACCTTTTGATAACAGCTAAGACCATTTATACCAAAGCCACTGTACCTCCTCCACCTGTTTAGTATGTTAGCATGACGTATTTGGATAAAACTAAGGGGAATCAAAAGTCGTACTGGTTAATCTGGCCGTCTATTTATTACATGCAAATTATTTTTTGTGCGCAGGCAAATGTTCGCAGCATATACACGCTCAGGCTGATCCAATAAAGGGGGCTAATAAAAACGAGATTCTGTAATTATAATTAAATTCTTTAATTATGTGACTACCAGGTGTAATCCCGGACAATGGTTTGAGCTGTAAGTGAGAATTATGATGTGCTGGGCAGGAAACCTGGTTTTAATTAGGTACCTGTGATCAAGGACGATCAGGTTCGTGTTCAGATTCTGAATTTTATGGGTCGCGCGTTTCCGTACCTACCTCTAAGCATCAACACTTTTATAATTTAGTGTACTTTTGTAATTATGTATATCGTTAGTAAAATGTTAACTGCTGGAATGTTCTATACCAATATATTAACCCACTGAATATGAACAAATAACTTGTATGGCAAAATATTTACCGCGTTATTTCTATATAGTTTGGTGTTCAGGTTTTTTTTTGTGATAAATGTAATAAAATGTATCTTACCTCAACACAATTTCTCTCATAATAACCATTCAGTACCTAAATAACCAAATTGCAGACAGAAATAAAATACACCAAAACTCATATATTTGCGTATGTGAAAACTATGGTAACTGAAAATGNGCCAAATTGCAGACAGAAATAAAATACACCAAAACTCATATATTTGCGTATGTGAAAACTATGGTAACTGAAAATGTATTTTTACGCGAAATAAAACTTATAGATTGTGGATATGGATAATCTATTACTCGCCGTAAAAGTAACGACAATAACCATTATAAAATAAACTATATTAAATATTAAGGTCTCGTCTACACAGGCCACTCGGTTGCTTGAACTCGTCACTTTGCCGCACCACTCATGACTCGTGTATTTGGGTATACTGACAAGACGCGCCACAGCAAACCTTCACTCCAGTTTGAACATACGCACACAAGAATATACATTAATCCTCGCTCTAGTCTTGGAATACTATATCTACGAAACTATACACCCACTCTCAACCTTACTTTATATGCCGGCTATTTATATTACAACACTCAAATGTATCTACACTGAGCCTCATCTATACGCCATTTTGAAAGATACCGCTACATTAAAAAATAAAATTTTAATGTCTCATCCCAGGAAACAATCAACCTATTCCAATCAAATTAACCAAACAGGGAATATTAATGTAGGCCATGCAGTGTTAAAAGTTTTAAGTAAGACAGGGACTTATTTTCAAAAGAATGGCCATATAAATATATTCAGTTTAGTATATCTATGAAACCATAAAACAAATTTCAACTTAACTTGCTATACTGGTAGTTTCTACCACAACCATAAAATGTGTCTATATAGAGGCTCTTTTGTTAGCCATTTCGTAAGATAGCACAACATTAAAAATAAATATNCAACCATAAAATGTGTCTATATAGAGGCTCTTTTGTTAGCCATTTCGTAAGATAGCACAACATTAAAAATAAATATTTTATGTCATCTCTCTGGAAAAATTCAACCGAGTACTACCAACAATGGTAGAGAATTATTACTACAGTAGGCCATGCAACTGGTATGATTAAACATCTCAAACACTTTTTCTACAAAAATATATATTATAAATTTTTTTTAGAGTTCTGTATGTAAGAAATTAAGTTACCAATTTCAACTTAACTTTGTATGTTGACACTGTATATTACAAAAATCATAAGTGTATACACAAAGCCTCTTTGGTCTGCTTGGTTAGACAACTCGCCTTCCACCAAGGCGAACCGGGTTCGATTCCTAGTGGGATCATCCCTGGATTTTCGCTTGTGGGAATCGTGACAGACGATACCGCTGGTCTACAGGCTTTCTCGGGGATCTCCCGTTTGCCCCACCCTTTCATTCTGGCACTGCTTCATTCGCACCTAACTACACCCTCATCGGTTCTCAAGACCTCGATGTTAAGAGTCGACCAAATCTCTTCACTTCACCTTTTTTGGTCCGCCATTTTGTAAAGTAGCATTATGGGAAAAATTTAGTTATGATATCATTTCTCGGCAAAAATCAACAGACACGCGCTAAATTTATTTGACAAGTTATATTTTTGTAATCCGTCTAAATGTTGTATGGCTGAAGATGGTTGTTTCATATTTTCAACTTAAAAGCCATGTAAACACTTCAAGCTGGTAATGTACCATATAATAAAAGTTATGTGCTCGAGATATATCTAAACATTATGCATGGTAAGAAATTGTTTCTAATTAATGTTTATGCCACCTCCAAAAAAAAATATAAATAATACAGCTGATGACGCCGATGTTACAGAGTACTTCAGAATTCAGAGGTGAAACAACCGCTTGTACTACGAACACCAGTCGCACATGCCAGTAAAATTTTGGAACGTCATTTGGTAACCAGTGTCCTGTAATCTACTTGCCAGCCGGCAGCCCAGCCTTTTACAGCATGCAGTAGTGAAATACAACCCCTTTCTGGCAGCATCGCATAGACAATCAGAGAATGGGAATGCACACATCAAAGGAGCCACCACTTAATTTAGTCCCTTTGTACTTATCCACTCTGTGTCCATGTGTGTTATGGTAGTCGCCAGTGAGATAGCGTGGCGTGGCCAAGCAGCCCGTGTGGAAGGACCACATGCCACACAGTGGCGTCACCGAGCGGTGCATATCAGTGACTATTCGTCACACACTCACACAGGCGTGCGCGCACACACACACACGCACGCTGGCACGAACGCACGCACGCACGCACACACACACACGTCACAGTTGCCAGTGTGAACGCATCGCAGCGAAAACAATGCTAGCTTAAGGAAGGATCGCACCTCACCACTCGTCACTACTCGGCCGCGTCATTCAATAGCACGAGCGAGGTCCCTTGCACATGGGTCGACATGCCGCTTCACTCCGTGGTGTCACTCAGTCGCACGTACAAGCCGCTAAGTGGCGCGACTCTGCGGCGCGACCGAGTCACTCGTATGCACAGTTCACGGTGACCCGATTACAAACATGGACTCTGATGAAGAAAATTTTCTCATTGGGCTCCTCCTGTCGTCCTGTCAGATGTACAGTTGGCTTATCCAGATCCTCTTTTTTTTTTGTATACACAATTGTTTTTTAAGAAAATGTTTTTCCTGGGTAGGTATGGTTTTTTGGCGAGGTTTATTTGGTCACATTTTTTCCCTTCATTTGTATACATAATTTTTGCGGGATGTGATATCTTCAAGTTTTTCGGCGTTGCATGGAAGGTTTGTTTGCCTTGCTTTGATTATTTTCTACACTGGAACATTTTTTTGTGGGCAACTCTGCTGTCTTCAAGTATTTTCGGCGTTGTGCGCAAGGTTTCTCTGCCTTGGTTTGATGTGGATTGTGAGGTAATCGTTTTATAAGTCTTATGCATATTGTCTTCACATAATTATTTACTATACTTTTTGTGGACTGTGTTGTCTTCAAAATTTTGGCGAATCATTATTGGTCACATTTTTGTTCCCTTGATTGGTACACTTATTTTGTGGGCAACTGCGTTGTATTCAAGATTTTTGAGCGTTGTTTGCAAGGTTCACTTGCTGAGCTTTGTTTTTTTCGTGGTGCAAAATATAATGTTTTGTAGCACATTGTGCAATCATTATTTTTAAACANTTTGCTGAGCTTTGTTTTTTTCGTGGTGCAAAATATAATGTTTTGTAGCACATTGTGCAATCATTATTTTTAAACATAGATATGTCACTCGGTTCGATATTGTTTGACTAGTGCATCACATCTATGCATCACACCGAGGTGATGAAACAATGACACTACATATTCTTCTCTGAAGAAGTAAACCGATGCTGGAAAGAGGACTGGTAAAGATCTTAATACATGCCTTTCCCTGGGTAGGCGTGAATAAGATAGAGATGTATAACAGCAGGAAGTTCCTCGCCTCGGGTGTATAAAATCTGAAGTGACTTCTTTCCCCCCACACACCCAGCAAAAACTAGCATTTATATCTGAATAGGCAATGTGATAGGGACTATAAAAAATAANTTATTTGGTCACATTTTTTCCCTTCATTTGTATACATAATTTTTGCGGGATGTGATATCTTCAAGTTTTTCGGCGTCGCATGGAAGGTTTGTTTGCCTTGCTTTGATTATTTTCTACACTGGAACATTTTTTGTGGGCAACTCTGCTGTCTTCAAGTATTTTCGGCGTTGTGCGCAAGGTTTCTCTGCCTTGGTTTGATGTGGATTGTGAGGTAATCGTTTTATAAGTCTTATGCATTTGTCTTCACATAATTATTTACTATACTTTTTGTGGACTGTGTTGTCTTCAAAATTTTGGCGAATCATTATTGGTCACATTTTTGTTCCCTTGATTGGTACACTTATTTTGTGGGCAACTGCGTTGTATTCAAGATTTTTGAGCGTTGTTTGCAAGGTTCATTTGCTGAGCTTTGTTTTTTTCGTGGTGCAAAATATAATGTTTTGTAGCACATTGTGCAATCATTATTTTTAAACATAGATATGTCACTCGGTTCGATATTGTTTGACTAGTGCATCACATCTATGCATCACACCGAGGTGATGAAACAATGACACTACATATTCTTCTCTGAAGAAGTAAACCGATGCTGGAAAGAGGACTGGTAAAGATCTTAATACATGCCTTTCCCTGGGTAGGCGTGAATAAGATAGAGATGTATAACAGCAGGAAGTTCCTCGCCTCGGGTGTATAAAATCTGAAGTGACTTCTTTCCCCCCACACACCCAGCAAAAACTAGCATTTATATCTGAATAGGCAATGTGATAGGGACTATAAAAAATAATGCCCTTTTTTTTTTCAATGTGATATGCTTGTCATATAACTTCCATAATTTCGAGCGAATAGGATTTGGTTCCTACGCTGGGCCTCCAACCCGTGGGTTACGAACAATTGACGAGTGGTTCAACGCTTATCCTTGCTCCAACTATGAATGTAAAATGATGATTTTACCATACGCACATAAAAATCGTATACATGACAATGTTCTGACCTAACTTCTCTCTCTTTTCTCTTTCTTTTGTCTATACAGTTTTATTTGAGTTAGTTTATCTGCTATGTTTAAGTTTTTTTTAGGTGTGTTGCTTTCCGTCCCGGCGTCGAAACCCCACCTACGTAGTATGGTCACGCAGCACTGCAGAAAATGTAAAAAACATGGGGTGTGGCTGTGTCGGGGACAGGGCCGTTTGTTTTGCGTGAATACGTCTACGTTTTTATGTTCCCGGCATATCTTCACTCGATCATGTGGGGTTGCATGGCTATCACTGGATTGCTCTTGAGATGCTCTTTCCAACCGTATACGATTTTTGTATTTCAACTTGGCTTTTTGACGAGTACAAGCCGACATTGTGTTAAGTTTTCTATNTATCACTGGATTGCTCTTGAGATGCTCTTTCCAACCGTATACGATTTTTGTATTTCGACTTGGCTTTTTGACGAGTACAAGCCGACATTGTGTTAAGATTTCTATTTTTTTTACACTTTTGCAATTTCACAATAACCTGCCACACAAATGTTTTATACACTCACTCGATTGATCTCAACGAGAGCTGTTGATTAAAACTTAAACGAGCGTCGTAGCTACTCCGCGTCAAAAGTTATACTACGCGGAAGTTATGAGACGCGGCGAAACGAACTCAAAATGGCTGTGCCCCCACCCCAACCGCGCGTGATGCTTCACATTCTTCACTCAACGTAACAAATTCTTTGAACCTTTGGCAATCGAGTAGTGTAATTTAATTTTAGAAGTATGCGATAAATTCGGAGCTCCAATGCCAAACTGTGCCCCCCGATTTTGTTATCAACAGATTTTCTGGATTGCCCACTATGGTTGCAAATATAAAGACATATTCATGAATAAAAAAAATAAGTTGCATAATACAATAAATACATTTATATATTTTCTCCAAAAAATACCAAAAATACTGGACTAGGATATTGTGAAGTATAATGTTCAATAACACCTTTATATAACAAATCTTTAATTTGATTTCTTAAAATTTCCATCTGTGGTGGTGGAAATCTGTATGGATGACACTTGACATTTTCCTTGTTTATCTGGTATTCTAACAATTTAGTGAGGCCTAACTCAGTGGTAAGGACCTTGGGAAAACGTTTACCCAATTTCTCAATAGCAGAACGCTGCTGTTCATCAAGGTTACCCCAGTAAATTTTGAAAATATTTTTGCTAACTATGGATTTAGTACAATTATTTATAACTCTTCACTTAATATAGTGGTGAAAGTTCCTTTTTGCAAATAAGGATAGCTTTAAGATACATATATATATTATTACAATTTTCCGACTTTCTTATTGTCAGCTTAGACAGAAAGATTTTTGCTCTCATTCCAGCTAAATTTTTGTCTCTATATAAAAAAAACTTATGGTAATACTATTTTTCCTTCTTGCTTTACATTTTTTGATGCACATATTAATAAATGTAAATTTAATTTATTCTGTGGTAAACCTCACCTTGACTTTTGCGAAAAATCCTTTGTATATCTAAGAGTTACCCTTCCGTCAAAAAACTCACTCTCCCTGGCTGTTTGCGACGGGATTTTTCATTGATGTAATGTTTTTATGTAGAACTACGTTAGACACACGACCTCCCTTCGCACTCCCATTGTCTGGAAGTGGTTTTATAAGCAATGTTTCACATTGCGACATTGTCAACACATAATTTAAAACTTTTGGCCAAGTCAAATCTGCCGTTCATTATAATTCAAAATGCAGTACAGGTGCAACATAACAGCAGTTACCTGACACCGTGCAGGTGCAAACCTCATGGTCATCCGACACCATGCATGTGCAGAAGTGAGAAAACGACTTGGAAGCACATATGCTTGCACGTGCGCAGTGACCTCATGCCGCGCAGGTGCAGACCTGTGAAAATGCTAACATTTCACTCCCCCCCACCCATTACCGCCTACCCCCTCCACTATCTCGAAAGCCCAGGCGAACACCTGCGGCCCTGACCTTGAAAACGGTCGCTTATAACCGGTTTTATCCTATTTTTCGGGCGTTGACGCAAATCTCACCCGTGCGATCAAGGTCAGTTGACGAGCGCATTTGTCTCGGGGTCGTTTACACTGTGGCCCCCTGACCACGTGGTGCCACGAGAACATCGCCTACCGCAAGCGCCTGTTCTGTCGTGTGTGTATGTCTCGCGCGTCTGTCGGTGCATGCGTGGTTAGAAGACTAAACAGCTTTTTATTTTATTTAATTTTTTTAAGAAATGTTTATTAAATTCGTTTTTTTACTAAAATATTTTTTATTGAAATAGTTTATTAAAATTATTTCTATGGTTACGGGTCGCTGGAATTGACGACCATGGCTTGGATGTGTCGAGGGGG